>VZRF01011425.1:2289488-2328625 GCA_013396875.1 Vireo altiloquus
CCTTATTTCCACAAGGAATCCCTGAGACATACCCAAAACTGTACAGTGAAGGTCATCACTGTTCAGAGAAACTGGTTCAACCCCTTCTGGTAGGATGTAGCTATTTTGCATGAGAATCAAAATGTCCATCACTTCAGAATGAATCTATTTGCACCAGAACCAACTACACTGTTTAAGACGCAGGTTAGAGAGTCATTTCAGGGTAAATCAGTCCACTCCAAGGTAGAAGCCAATGCCTTCGCAGTTAGCTACATCAGAGCAATCTGCACCAAAGTTAAAGTTTTCCAGAGGATATCTGGGAACGTTACCTATCCAGAGTTCATCTCCGTGGGCACCAGCTGACAACGACAGAAAGCAGGTTAAACATTAGCATTACTGGACCAAGTTCAACATGTGCTCGACACGCGGGTAACTCTGGACATCTCACTGTGTGTGTGTTTGGGGGACTAGCAAGAGGAAGAGTAGGAAGAACGCATTTTTCTACAGCAAGTAAGTACAGTTTTATGGTCAAAAGCCCAAGTTACATCCTATTCACTTCCAGACCGAATTCTATAACCTAGAGTAGACTGAAAAGGTGCCAACAGTTACTTCAAGAAGACACATAAAGAAAGCCTTCTCCAACTATTGCTGTCAATTTACAGCCATGCCCACTTTATCCTTTCATGCTTCCACTACATTACCTCATTCCACAGTAGCTAGAGAAGGAGCAGAGTAAAACAGGGGAAAGCAAAGAACTCAACAACCGTAAGAAGTACCAGAACAGCAAAGGGAAAATAGTCACTACTGCTTGGTTTGGTTTTTTTTAAAAAGAGGCTGAAGACACAAGTGAGAAAATTGTTTTAAGATGCATCTTTTCTAACTCCTTCTCCTCCCCCAAATCTATCTTTCCCAACAAGTGTTTTTGTCTAGTTTTAAAGACAAACTGAAACTTTAACTGATCAGAACTAAGGTCTGTTATGACCAGACCTCTCCTTAAGTCCAAGTTTAGTGAACACAAATACAGATTTTTGCCCCCAACCCTCCTTACTTTTATTTGGGCTTGAGCGTATTAAAAAAGAGTAATTTAGATTTTAATTTGTGACTTTCTACTGATACACATCTCAAAAGAAGGGGAACTTCTGAGAAGGTAAATTTTTGCTAAAAATGGCTGTATATTCACTGCTAACCTGTGCACTCCCGTGATCACTGTTGTACCCTCAGCATCTAGTTCATGACATATTAGCATGCTGTGAAACATCTCCCTACTCACTGATCTGAGAAATACTTTGATCTATTGCACTGTCATTCTAGCATCCAAAATGTATGTTATGAATAGCAGGAATCTCTCCTCCTTTTCATTTTCCAGTCACATTCGCTCAGAACCACAGAAGACTTACCAGCTGGCATAATTTACATTGGAGAAGTGTCTGAGAATGGGAAAATAGAAACAAGAATGATGAAGAATGTAGAGTGGAAGGAAATAAAGGAAGTACAAGAAGTAGCCCACAAATCCCCATCATTAAATGTTACCCAAAAGATCAGAAAGACCTTGTGACCAGAAGGTGAGAAAGACTTAAAGATCCAACAAGCGCACTAGCCCCAAACTATTCCTTCAGTTACTATTTCTACCACCACTGGACCTTGCAAGAGGTCTGCACAGGAGACTCCTTCACATGTAAAAATACAAAAGAAAGAACACACCAGTTCCACCAGGGAAGCTGCCTGGACAGCCACACAAATTTCTCACTGCCAAAGATCGCTGCAGCTAACTTTTCTATTTGTTTGGTGGCTGAAAGCACCTCCTGCCACCATCCTGTGCCCTGCAACTCTTTAAAGGTTAACTGCAGGTAGCTGGCTCTTCTAAAAATTTTTCCCTCCTCTCTGCCCAAAGGCTTATACTGTTGGAGAATTCATGAGTGGATTTAGCTCACTGCAGCACAAAGATGGGGAGAAATAACCTTGGAGGCCTGACAATGCCTACAAGGAAATGCAGGAGCAAGTTCAGAAGCAGCAGTAAGTAGCCACCAGGGCCAGCTTCTCAGGGAAGAAAACTGCCCACTGTTTATTGTACACCTTTGCAGGACTCTCTTGGCAAGTAGATTCAATCCCAGACTATATTTAGATGTGGTTACAGCAAAACGAAGCTTCAAACTGAATTTGGCTACTGGTTTGCAGGTTCAATCCTAGGTCATTCATCTTGGCCATGCCCCTAAAGCCAGCGGCAACTCACAACAGAATATCCTAATTTTTCAATACTCATCTTCCTTTTATAAAAAAAAAAAAGCCACTTCCCCTGGCTTCTCTTTGCTATTAGGTATAATTTCCCTTTGACAATCTCTTTTCTCTGATTTTTGCCTAGCAGGCGATAAGCTTCTCAGGGCTTTCAATGCTTTCGAAATGAGAACTGCAAATCCCCATTTTCAGCTGGAAATCTAGCTGTTGCCATTTTCTCCATAGTGCCTGAGGCAGACCTGCAACTGTGCTACCTCTCAGCATTATCAATTCAAAGCCTTTATGCTCAGCCATAGAGAGAGGCATGCTACTAACAAGAAGGGATCTAAGCAAGAACCTGGAGGAACTGGAAGGCAGTTGGAACTGGAGACAAAATTATGCATCTTTTCCTGTACCATAATTATGAAGCCAAAGAACAAATCAACTTTGAGGTATCTAGTGCATATGGTTCCCCTCAAAGCTGGTGTAAAGTCTTCCTAGGTGAAAGGAAATGTCAAAGTGCGTCTTAAAGAATGCCTTACGCACCAGGAGAGCATGAAGCTATTCCTGATAAGCCTCTGTACACTGTCAAAATTCATCTTGTGTTAAGTACTTTTGTACAGAGACTGAGGTGCTATTATTGCCAAAATTATGTAAATTATATTCTATTCTATTCTATGTCTCATTTTTTTCATTCTTTAAAACTCCAATCTTATGTAAAGAAATTAACTTTTAGCTTCAACTAGCCTTACTCCATTTCTCAACATCTAAAGGGCACAACAGGTACTGAGCATCTGAAATTGCTACACTGGCTCTTTGGTGAAGGGGTGACGAGAGTGCTAATTGCTGTAAGAGCTGATACTCAAAAACATTTGTGAGGGAGCATGGATTCTGCTCGGGAACCACATAAATAACAGCCTCAAGAACTACCTTAACCAGGCCAGCATTACTTCCCAGAGGAAGAGGTGTGACATATCTCTGACTACACATACCTCTCAACTGGATCTCCCGCATCCAACAGTAAAACACTGATGCACTGAAGTCAACAGGTTGTGTGGGTGTAGAAACCCACCTGGAATGATCCACCTTGTAAAGCTAAGATCAAGACCCGTAACTGCTTGGTAGCCATGTAACCATGAAATTGGTGGCAGTGAAAAAATGAGAGGTGAACCAGGAAAAGGCAAGAGTGGTGGCCCGTTTCAGAACACTGTGGTAGACAGGACAGAAGGATTCCTATTTCAATTGTATACAAACCGAAGTTTATTTTTGAAAGTGCAGCTTTATTGCAAACTTAGTTTGCTCATTGAAAAATGTTATGCAGTCACTTTTCAGGGACGACTCGTCAAGTGATACAAAAATTGAAATCTAGGTGGGGGAAGAGACTTGATATCCTAAGCTACTTTAAAGAAACGCAGGTACATAAAGGCCATTGATTTCAAATGGGAATCATGGACCTGCATAGCTCTGACAGCTTTTGAAATTCCCTGTCTAAATCAATGCAAAGATTAGGAGCTGGGTTCCGTTCTGAGTTAGACCAGTACAAACTCACCGTGACCTTAGACCGGAAAGCTCCTCTGTAATTTATACCAATGCAACCAAGCAGAACTCGGCTCTCAGTTCCTATGCTCTCCTCCCCCCCTGCCATTTGCTAAGAAAGAGAAATATGATGTGGGGCAAATATACTCTGCACTAGCTGCAGCTTCATTACAAGTCTGATGGGCACAAGAACCATTTCAAGACCAAAGCCCTGAAACCAACACATAGATATTAACACCCTCTAAAATTACATGAATACACAAGCAGATTAAAGAATTAACCATTTGGTATACTAGTTCTCCACTCTTTTTCAGTCAGACATCCCAGCACATTGAAGAAGGTATATGAACACAATGAAAACCATCCGCAAATCAAACAGTTGTCTCCTCAACAAAGTATGGGTAACATAATACAAAAATAAATAAAAGCCTTGTCAGATTTGCCTCATTCACAATATCACTGGGCATTCCTCAATCAGCAGGACAATCACAAGCAGGATTTCATAGGCTTCGATTAAATGTTTTATGTGATTTAAAAACATTTAAGTGTTACAAACATATTTAAATCACCACTTAAAAATATTCGGCTTATATTATTAAGATCTATTTTACCAAGTACGAAATAATGACTTCATAACAACAGAAGCATGAAAATAATTTTTGTTTCTTCCACCCATATACACTTGCAATTTCAGAAAAGGACATATGCATCATCCATACTCTTTTAGGTTTAAAGAGGACAGATCATTCAAGAAAAGAGGGATAGTATGATTGCTACAATAGTAAGAAGACAGAAGACCTATCCCATTTAAACTCTGTTCCTTAGGAAGATGGAAGGAGAGGTTTGGGTCAGATATTTTGGTGTGTGCCTGACTGCTAACAAAATGAATTTCTATAGCAACTAAATTTCATTCAGTGATCCTTTGCTCAAAAAGTTTATTAGGCCTCCCTATTACATGTGCTTGGTTCTCTTAATTTCCTGAAATAGACTAGAATACACACAGGTAGGGCTTTTTACTGTAAGGTAGAATAAAATCCATCATCTACAGTACAAGACTGAAATGTCGAATTTTCTATTTTCTCTCATCTTCATCTCTGAAACAAACCAAGAAGACTTATATTAAACAGGAGCTACTTTTACAGTCAAAGTCAGCAGTAGCAAGTGTGAGCCCTATAGACTCATAAGCAAATTCCTTCTTGATGAGGAGATGCAAGTAGACATCAGAATTTCTGCTGCTATTACCTCTTGGTTTAAAAAACAAAATTTAAAAAAAAGCATTAAAAAAAATCTAAAACCCAGCTGACTCCTTTCTTTAGGGAACTGGAATTACTACCAAAGAGTGAATACTATCATTAGCAGGTGATCAGTACAAACAAAACCATCCTGCAGACAGAAGGAATTCTTACCTATTTTGCTTTAATGACTTCTCTTTTGGTTAGCCATGACTGCTGATAGGTACCTGCTAGTTCCTTACATACATTCAGCTTCCCAAACAGAGCATCAAACCCTACAAGTGTTGAAAAAACTATATGGCTCTCAGGGAATTAAAAACTATCCAAGAAAGTCTCACTAGTTAGACATACTGTGAGAAATGCATCCATTTGAAACTTACAATGGGTCTGACCTAGACTTGTGTGGATGGGCAGAAAACCAACCTAATTCTTCCTGTTTCAGCTGAGAAATTCCTGTCAGCCTGTCAGGCAAAGAGTTCTGGACAAAGACACACTTGAAAAGGCAAATCATCAATGCTACAAGGCCACAGTAATTCAGCAAGGAAGGGAATTTCTCACAGGAATCTTCACTAATCCATGATCTATATTTCAATCCTTCTGTTTATCTTTCCTTTTTTTTTTCCTGGGTTAACTTCATATCAGTCTTCAAATTTATGGGCAACCAGTCAACTGATCCCTTTGCTACTCAATGAATTAAAAATCATAATAATAAAAAAACCCAAAAATCAGCATGCAGTAAGAACAGCGACCAGCTCTGGAAGGGGACAACTCCCACTTCTTTACCAAAAGAAGAAAAGGAATCGTTGTTCCCTGCACCCCAAACACACACACGCACACAGAGGAGGTCAAGAGACTATTTCAAGAAACTGCCAAACTCATCCTCAAATCATGATCTTGATTTAGGACTTCAGTGCCCCATTCTCAAAACAATGTGTGCAGCCAAGTTTTCCATGCCAGATGCTACCTTTGGAAAAAGAGTAAATTTAAAAAAAATAAATAAATCAATAGACTTCTGCCCACTGGAAAACTTTCTACCAGATGCTAATGGGATGGCAAGCACTGATCCAAACCCTAGGGAACAGTAACATGCATCAGTGATCTGAGGTATCTTCCCATTTCTAGGTCTTACTGCTAAGATCAATTACATCCAGTAACTGTGCTGTATCCTTAAGGAATTATTGGGGAACAGTGAACCTGCCTGCAATAAATGAGCACCGGTGCGTAACAAGCACATGTGAATGCTACAGCAAGGTTCACAGAGGGCTAACCCTGGTCAGTACTGAAGCAGGGGTTTTCTTCTCAACCCCCTCTTAAAAAAAACCAGAAGAGAAGTCAGACAAAATAAGAGAAAGGAAAAAAGGAAAGATAGAAAACACAGGTCCCCCATCTACCTGCAGGGAGCCAGGCAGACAAGCTCAGTTGGAGGTGGTGAAGGGTGCAGATGCGTTATTGGTACTGGTAGCGGTGGCACCGGTCACTGCGAAGCCCGTGGGAGGAGCTATGGAGCTGTGGCTGGGCTGCAGGTCCTTGGGAATGCCACTGTGGGAGCTCAGCTGGTGCCCAAAGGCTGCGCTGAACTGAGGGAGCTGTTGTTTAGGGGAGGTGGAGCCCATGAGTTCAGCGGAGGCAGGACCCATGCCACTGAAACTGGTCTGCGGTAACCCCGGAAGCACACTGGAGCTGTTGGGGGTCACAGTGGCGAAGGCAGGCTGTGTGGTCTCTGAGTGCGAGGTGGTAGGTGGTGTGGACAGGGAGGTGGACAGGAGGTGTCCATCTGCACCAAGAAGGTTGCTAAACGGAGAGGGGTCCCCAAGATTGACAGGAAGATTTCCCCAGTGAGTTCTGGGGTTGACCACCCCGCTAAGTGGCACATCCAGCTGAGTTGGGAGCAAGTGCTGTGCCATCATGGGCATCTCTGCTGAGAAGGTAGCTGCCAAGTTATCACCAGAAAAGGATGTGGTGTGAGGGGATGTGATATGGTCACTGTAGGGAGACGGCACATGCTCACTATCATAATGGCTTCCATGGGGTGAGGAGTGTGAATGGTCACTGCTGTATTGCTGTCGTGAGGTGATCAGGTCATCTGCCTTGCTCAGCAGCTGGGCAGGGTGGGGCCTCTGGGAGGCATGGCTGCCATCATGAAGTCCATGAAACTGTCCCGGGAAGGCTCTCTCCCCAAGGCCACTCTGGCTTATCAGAGTGGCAGAAGTAAGGCCAACGTTGGCTGGGGCTGAGAACTGCCCCTGGATCTGCCCTGCCAGGGGCGTAGGTGGGTTGGACAAGGTAGCAGAACGGAGCAAGTTCTCATCCAGCTCCAGACCGGAGAAATTATCATGGACTATACGCCCATTCAACAGCTCCCCCAGATCCGTGTTAACCTCTCGACTCAAGGACTGCATTCCTGGAGCTCCAGCACCTGTAGAGAACACCCCTATCGCTCTATCTGACAGCTCCTGAACTGGCACACCATCTGTCTGTGTAAGTACTCCAATGGTACTCAGGCACTCAAGAGAAGTTACAGCCTGTAGGGCCCGTTCCAGTTCTTCAGCCTCTTCTGTGGTCGGAAGAAGATCTCCATTTTTACCTGCAGAAACAGGGACATTAACAGCAGTTAATGTGCTGCTCTCAGCTGAGCCTGGCCCTGGCACGCAAAGGATGCAGAGGTACAGACAGTTCAGCACAGAGCTGCATTGTATGATAGCCTTCCAGTATGGCTTGCAGTACACAGAAAGTATCATTCACCAGTGTTCACTAGCTAAGCAAGGTAAGAAAACGGTGAAATTACACCTTCCTCTTCAATGGAAATCCCCCTCTCCCCCTTCTCTTCCACATACTACAATAGGAGATGCCTCCTAAACTTCCTAGACTTAAAGTAAAAATGTTTAAGTAAGACTTTCTTCAATGCTGCAACACATTTAACACATAGTTGACAACCCCTCTTTCTACTTACCACATTACAGCCTGGACCTAAAATTTCCACAGACAGTATAATTTAGGTTAATTTCAATTCAAACACAGTCTGATGTCATGTTATATCAGAAAATGACCAAAGAAATCAGGTATCCAACTCCAGGCTGTTCTAATTTCTTTTTTATATGTGATAGGTACTGAGCTTCAGAATGCAGAAATTCAAGTACATTTCTGAATAAAAGCTAGTTTCAAAAATGTATTTAAAGATTTTATTCTCATTGTCTTCTCTTTTTATCAAAGGCTAACACTGACTGTGATTCCAGCCCCACTCGATGGCACCAAGATGCCATTACTGAGAATACTCTTGATTAAACTGTAACACTGACAGGCAGTGAAAATGTAAAATGAATTATTAAAATACTAAACCAATTATGATTTTCAGAGCAGTAATTATATGAGCAAACAGAACTATGCACACAGCCATCTTAAAGTCTGCTTTACTTCAGAGCTCACAAACAACAGTGCAAACGCACCTTCCTTCTCTAGAATTTATTACCTCTGTAGGAAAGCAAGCAACTCCTCAAAATGCAGTTTAGAAACACTCGCTTCTTCAGTTCACTGACTGTGTTCATGCTAGCATAAAATAAAATGGTACCTTCAAAGAAATCAAAATCTTGCAAGTCATCGGGCAGCCGTGGCAGGACATCAGAGAAGTCCTCCTGATTCAATTCCAAGTCATGTGGAATGTCTGTGATTTCATTGGCGATATCATCAGGCAGCTCATCGGCACTGAGCTCTGGTGTGGAGGGGCTCCTGCACAGAAAGGAACATTAGTCCCTGGTGTTCAACTCTGCTTCTTCCAAAGGACAACTATCAGTGCATAGCCAGGTACAATGGATGTTTCCCAACACATTTTTTCTCCCATTATCTGGGAAGAAAATGCTTTTAGGAAGTTTCTTTAGGAAGCTTACACTTAGGCTACTCATTAATTACATAGGAGACAACATCAGAAGCAAGACATTTTACTCATCAAACCCAATCATTGCTCAAATCCAAAATGACCCACCCTAAACGTTTTTTCCAACAGTCACACGGAGAGGCAATTTTTAGCCCCGCTTCAGACACTGCTTGGCACAAGGAAGTCACAATTTTGTACAGTGGGCATTGGCAACGCTCATGCCAGCAGTGGGAAACCGGGCAGGAACAGCACTGACCGTATGTGGGGTATCTCTACTGGCAGTGAGACACTGGCAGGCATGGTGAGGTTCCCTTGGGGCACTGCAGGAGGAATGGGTTTCTGGGGCCGGCGTGGGCCTCGCCTTCTCTTCTTCTTGTGTTTTTTGGTAAGTGCAGGTGGCTTTGTTTTTTTCCTGGGTTTCCTCTGCTGCTGGTGCTGAACTTTACGGGAGCTGTCCCCTCTCAAGAAATTGTCCTTTGGGAGCAAAACAATACCAATGGGAGTATATTAAGAACAAGTATTACTTTCCTTGCTTTTTTCACCCTGGTCATTTCACAGACATGTGGAGTGGAATATAAGGAGGACTGTTAACTTACACCCCGGCACAGTTTCAAAAACTGAGCTGTTTCCTTCCTCATTGACCCCAATGGCAAAAGTAACATAGACCAAATTATGAGGTATGGTAAATAGGAGATTGTGCAGTGCCACTTTAAAAATGATCATAGCAAACCCTATGCAAATAGTGCAAAACCATAACCTTCAGCAGGGCTCCTGTAAGTATTGAAGATAAAACACCCTTGTGAGGTGGTGTTAATGTGGTTCATGTGCAGCAGCTGAAGCCAGAATCCTCAAGTGCCCATTGACATGACAAGAGGGACAGCACTGAGGAGACAAAATTAATACTGCTGGACTAGGGTAAGGATGTGGGTAAACAATTATGGCCTCATTGCTTCTGAACAGAAATCATTGACCGATTAAAAAATAAATCAAACCATCATTAGGCTTCAGTTGCCATCATACTGGGAATGGCAGAGGGTTGTATTTGCTACAGAAGTAAACCCTGAGAGACATACTGAAGATTGCCGAGAAGAGGGGGGAACCCCATACAGATCAGTGTAGCACAAACCCTCACATTTTAACCCAAAAACCTCCAAAATTCACTATTATTAGAGAGGCTGGACAAAAACAATAACAAAAAACTAAACAAGACAGGCAGTTTTACACCCAACTGAAGGTAGGACAAGAAGCCTCAAAAGAGGGGCAGGACAGAAGTAGGTTTGTGAATTATCCTAAGGGTTTTGTTCTGGAAGACTGGTGTCATAAAAGGAGAGCAGGCGACATCAACTTCATTTCTCCATTCTCTCAACTTGAGGTAGGCCACTGCTTTTTCTATGGGATCCACGGATCCCTGAAGGAGGTTAAAGATAAATTCTAATAGTTACTGAAAGGTAAATAAAGTAGTAAAACCACTACTTGCATCCTTGTAATTGCTATCTACATTTCCTTTAGAAAGTACTTTGGGGCCTGTGTACTGAGGCTGCTTAAGGTGCAGTGTTCTTAATATCACACTCATACTATATTCAGATCCAAGGACCAGGAGTGAGCCCAAGTAAAATGACCACAGGATCTCTCACATTGATCTTGTATTTCTCAATTCAAGACAATAACCAAATTTCTTCCAGTGAACAGTATTCTCATGTACACTTTTTTATATCCTCAAAATCTTCACAACATACTTTATACTAATTGGGAATGTTTGGCAAGTTTTACCCTTTTAAGAAAAATAATAGTGAAAAACAAGCTCTTGAGTTCATAAATTTTCTAAGAAGAGTTCATAGGAAGACTGGGATTAAAACTCCTGATCATCCCAATACACAACTATGGCTTTGTACTTACCATTTTTTTGGCATGTTCTTCGCACAGAGGTGTCTGATGTGTAATGTCAAAAACTGGCACAGAGCACTGTTGACCATCTGCAAACTTGGCTGTGCAACTCGAGAAGAGCTGCTGAGAACGGTTCAATAAGATATCTGTGCATTTCTGCATCAGGAATAACACGAGACAACAGTGGAGGAACGCCCTTTGATTTATCAGCCTGATAAAGATCAGTGCCTTCAACGCTATCTGTCCATAGATACTATTTTTAATGAGTACCTTAAGATTGTTATTCAAGTTCAAAGCTAGGTAAGGCTCAAACCCAACTTTTAAAGTGAAAAAACTTCATTCATGCAGAATCTCTAATGATTTTATTATACACTGAGATAGTTTTATAAAAGCAGCCATTTCACTAATGAGTTCTTAGCAAAAAGAAGCCTTTTCCTGGAGTCTTAATCAATAGATCAATAGTAGTAGTTGGAACAGTGTAGTCAACAGGACTATTTCCTTACAGACTAATGACAATCCATACTGAAACATTAAAGAAAGAGTATTTCTTAATTCAATCTTTTAAGGTACAATCTTGGCATTTATCTTTAGAGCACAGACAAAGAAGTTTCAAGATCCTTCCTGCTCCTCTGAAAAAAAGATGTGCAAGCAGACAGAAAGGTCAAGTAAATCCAAACGTAAGCTTGCTGAGATTTCCTTCAGAAAAATCCCTAGCAGGAGTAAAAATGTCTCCAGACTTACAGTAAATCAAACAGATATTTCATTGTGTCTTTTTTCAAACAACATTAGAAGCACTCCTTCCATCTTGAACAGTTCTCAGACTTCAACATAACTATCTATGTTCATAAAATGTTAAAACAAAACAAAAAAAAAAGGACAAAGAAAACAAAAAAAACCCTGCAGAACAATCTAGATAGCAGATTTGGATGGATGGGTCAGAACCAAGAACCTGTTCATTTTAGAGGAAAAAATGGGCACACATGCAAATCACTACTCTTGACTACCCTGCTCTACACATATCAACAAGCAAGATCACTTAAAATTAAAAAAATCCCATTAGAATCATGAGGCAAATCCCAAACACAGCTGTACACCATGCTGCTCTCTCATAGAGGTTTTGAACTGCTTGCAAACTGCTTTTAAGTGGCCTGCAAAAAAATCAACCAATAAAAACAAGGCATCTGCAAAACAAAAAGATTGAAAAGGTGCTGCAGTCTGATAGTAGCTGAGCATATCAGCACCAGTCACTTTTAATATCAAAACCAAAAGCTCCACCAAAAGGAGTCCCCCCCACAAAAGCACCAACAATTCTTCAGCTAAAAACAAAAAAGATAAAGTCTGTGGAATTTTTAAGTATTACAGGTCATGAGTCTGCCTTTTTATAGTCTTCAGAACCAAAACTCACATCTAATGTGTTCTCTTCCTTCTGCGATCTTCAGCCATGGAGTTTTAACATCTTTTCCAGGCTTTGCTTGAAATTCCAAGCACAGAACCCTTCCTCATCTAGATGACTATGAGGTTCTGTGACTCCTTCTATTCTGCTTCTTTAAACAACACAAAGTATGATTTCCATCTTTCTAAGCCATCTTTCTATACTATGTATAAGTGTTTTTCCACAAAACTGTCACAGGAAGGTGGTCTAGTGGAACCTACCAATAGCTGTAAGAAAGCCAAGAGGCTGAAAGCCACATGATTTGGACCAAGTCATTGTGGAGGATGATCATTTTGTAAAGGTTTCTTGCAGACACTAAATCCAGCTTACAAAGTAAAATGGTGTTCCTACTACAGATACCAGTAGCAAACTACTTATCTTCACTGTCTACAGACCCAAATCACATAGCCAAATTAAAAGCAAATTGATGACACATTAACAAATATGTATTTCTTTGTAAAAACTTATTTGTCAATGCAAAAATCTAACAAACAAACAAAAAACACCTAAAACAGAACAGCTTCCATGCCTGAATGCAACTCCCAAACAGAGTTAAGAGGATACGCTGAAAACAGTGCCTGGTGAATGGAAGGGCCTTGTTAGTGCACTGCTCTCCCTTCGAAGTCCCACTGCAGGTTGTTGGTTCTGCATCTCTCTGCCTTGCTTGGCTTGTGCTGAAAAGAAAGCATAAAAGAGTTTAGAGACAAACCTCCAGTCTTGGGTGGTTACTTAACACAATTATACTGAATGTGGCACAGTAGGATGAAAAATTGTAACACACGTGTGTGTGTGTCATGATCCAGATGGGTGCACACTACTACCAGGCTCTACACAGGGACACGGAATAGATGTCAATGACAGGTGAAGGCGTGACTGTAGTAACAGGATTATTGCTTATTTCACAGGGCCTTAATTGTAATGAGAGGTGCTATGTGCTACTACCATGTAAATATTACAACACCTTGCAACAGAGCCAAGGGCAGCAGTAGGTGAATGCCAACACAGGTGACCCTCAAAATGAGGTCAATCTTTAGAATTCAATGTATTGGGTATGCCTATATGGGAGTCAAGTGCACTTCCAAGCCTGTTCATAAATCGAAAACATGCCGAGCATCCCCAGAGCTTACATGCAAGCATGTGCTCAGACAAACTTAGACTGAGCTCTGGAGTGGCAGAGCCTTAGCGTGCTCAACATGGATAAAAGCTCTCCTTCATCAACGTGCTACAGCCCAATCCACCAGCAGGTACCCGGAGCTGGGTGCTTCCCCAGCACAGCCTCTATGCTTTGAGCCTGAGCTGCAAGCAGGCGACCAGACAGCAGTGTGGACGAGCACTCAAGCATTACACAGCTCGCTTGGGGTTAGCCTGCTCTCCAGGCACGTGTCACCTTCATGGAGATAAAGCTGGCGATCCCAGGGCTGACTTGCACCTCTGTTCACGTTGTTTTCTAGGTTGACAAAAAGCTGTCTGTAGCCTGACTGTTTTCCTTCAGCCATTTCTGTCATCAACTGCACTTTGACTGAGCAAAGTTTTAGTTGGCAATATTACTCCTGTGAAAAATTTTCTATCTGAAAAGACTCTGTGGTTACTTAAATCAACCAGAGCAGTGATGACAGGCACATCTGGCTTTGCTGGTCTACCGAAAACAATGTAAACTTTTTTGCTTAATAAAGGGCAAAAATAATAGGGAAAAAAACAGCAAGAGCTTGTCAGTTGAGGTGAAGTTTTGCTGTTCTTTAAGTTTGGAGAAATTTATACACAACTTTGTAAACAGGTAATGGACTTCTAAGTTACACCTCAGAGCAGCCCTTCAGCATCAGTCCACCTCCCCAACAATAAACCCACCGACTGTCATGAACCACATCCCACTGTCCAGGAACAACAGAATATACTCCCCGTACAAAGCTCCAATTTGCATCTCATACTATCCACTACACCCCACAGTCACACATTCTGTAAAGAAAAACCACAACAGCAAAAGGATGCTTCTGATACCCTAAATGTAACACCAGGGTTCAGACGTAGCCTATTCCTGCACGAATATGAATCAACCAATTCTCCATATGCTAAGAGCTGGAGGGATGTTGACATTATCTAGAAAGAATTCCCACAGAAGGTAACCTTCAAAGTTGTTAGAAGTTATGTATTTTGTTGCCAAGTGTTATTTAATGTTAGATTGAGTTAAATCTAACAAAAAGCATGAGCTTAAATTTGGTTTGCTGAGAAGATAATTAAGAGGAGATACTTAAGGAAGTAAGTACTTTTTGAAAAGGAAGACTTTTCAAAAAAGCAGTCTGAAAAATGAAATCTGAATTGAAGCAGTGAACTACAGACGAGACTGCACACCTTCTATGGGCGTAGTCAAGTACGAGATATTTGGGCCCAGATACTGCTGAACAAATCATCCACATTTTAAAACATAAAGCTGAAGAAAGCCTGTCTTCATGAAAAACTCTGTCTGCCCCATCTATTTTACTCCACTGATAGGCATTTATGTGCCATGGTTCTTCTGCCTTGTGCATGACTACCAATTTCAGAGTTCATCATTTCAGCTGCTGGATGCTCAGCCCATCTCCACCCTGGCCCAGCCCCAGGTTCCTGCAGTCACAGGGCAAGTCTAACCTGGCACAAGCACATGTTGTTCTCCGGAGTTCTTGTATGAGCTGCCCCGCGTGCTCCGGCTCTCTGCTGGCCGCCTGCAGCAAGGCTTTCCGGAGCGTGTGCCTGCATTTCTTCTGGCGAGATTCTGCCCGCTCCAGGCGGCAGAGGTGCTTGTATTTCTGCTGAAAGTAAGTGCAAAGTCTGGTCACCCTGGAACTCCTGTCATCTGCATTGTCATCATCGGACCTGAAGAAGGGAAAATAAACACAAATATGCTTAAAGTTACTATTTTTTTTTTCCACTGAGCTAATTTGTCATTCTAATAGAACTGTTAAGTTGGCATCAGTCTTCTAGTCACACAAAAATCAGGCAGGGATGCTCAACAAATAGTAAGAGCAGGATCCCTTTTAAATTCTAAAGGTATTTGCCCTTCTTAGTATGTCATTATTAGAGATTACATCAATTTGTCATCAAGTCTGACATATTTAAATGTCTAGAGCCTGCTGTTCAAAAAGAAATCTATACTGTTAACCTTTATTTACTGTAAACATCTCAGGAAATGAGACCAATACTTAAATCAAAGTGCAATTAATGGAGAAGACAATAGTGGGGAATTGTGTAGTAGAAATTTATTGAAGAAAGATGCTGGAGAAGATGGTCAAATTCTAACAAGTACCAAAACTGCTGACTTCTTCCAATTCCTTTTACTCTGCCAGCTGGTGTATTCCTTTTTAAACCAAAATACACACTAACACAGCTAACAGCTGATACTGATTTCCCCTTGCTGCAGAGTTGCAGTTGAGTTACTGTACAATAGTAGAGAAGAAATTCACATTCAACTCAAAGACACTGAGGCAAAGATCAGACCAGGGCTAAGCAATGACCAGATGAAGGACTAATCCAACTCTTTGTTGGATTAAGAAAGCCCTCCTCCATTTATCCTGGCTGTCCAAATGTCCAGGCACATATCAACAAGATCATCAAACCATGTCAACACATTCAGTTAAATGAAGTAAAAATCATGAAACAGAAAATCATCACTGGAACTTGTTAAAACAGCAAGGTCCATGAAGCTACCCACAACTTCTCCACAACAAGCACTGGTCTGCAGAATGAGTTTTTTGTTCATGGAGCAACAAAACACATGTGCTAAATCTAAGCAGACACTGTTCAGTTTTTCCTTGAAGTTTTTCTTATAGAATAGAGAAACTTTTTGCTAGCTTTCCTATCTGTAACACAAAGAAAGGGCAGGGGAAAGCAGAGAAATCCAAACAAATGAAGCAAATCAAAAGCTTGCAGTGTTCAGAGCCCATGGGACTGAATGAGCTGACACCCAAACCTGCACACAGCAAAGGAGGCCACCACTGAGATGCAAGAGATGTAAAATGCCACCCATGATATTTACTAAATAAAGTAAGATCCAGAAATGCAGAGAGCAGATGTGTCCCTGAAAGGCAATATGGTGAAGACCTACTTTCTTTTCTGGAAACTCTATTTACACACAGGCCAAATGGAAGAGACTGCAGCCATCTCCACTAAGGCTTTCCATGAAAACTCCGCAGCAGCAAACACTGCCTCTGACACAAATGCACATTTTTATGACATTTTATGTAAAGTCAACCATACTATGTGTTTTGTCTGTTAAAAGACATTACAGCTGATTTTCTAGAATCATAAATTACAAGGAATTAACCTCTGCAATTACATGCATAGCAGCAAATATAACCTGTTAAAAATATTTAACATATGTAAAATGTTTAGAATATTTTTACATTGAAAATTAAAAGAAAATACACTTTCAAGATCTCTTAGGAAAAAATGCTTACTGGGAAAAACTACCTGTTTAGAAAAAACTAACTGTGGGCTATTTAATTTACATTTTCCTTTTTCCAATGTATTAATAAAAGAGGACTACATGGATAGAGTATATATTTATAGGTAGGTTTAAAATCTTAGCTATTTCATTACTGCTCTGGGCCAAGACTTCAAAACAAAGTTACTGATTTAATTTCAGATATGGTTAAAAATCAACTTTAAGAATAACAAGAGTATTCCTTAGGGGAAATAAGTTTCTTTTGGGTGGAAAGAGTGTTTTTTAATGTACATTTCTCTATATTTGAGACTTTACTTCTCTCACATTGAAAGAGTCAGAAAAAATGTCATTGTTTGCTAAAATATTTTTGATCTTCAGTTTATGAGATCTTTTTTAGGAAGTGGATGAAGACATATATCAAAGGTATAGAAAGAAATAATTCCTGCAGTGGGCAAGGGCTTATTTTGAGTCAAACGGTTTCTGAAAGCCTGTTCAGAACTTTGTTCCCAGGCCAGAAAGACTAGCCAAAACATTTATATGTTCAAAGAAACCTAAAAATATCAAAATATAACTTCTCTTTTTTTTTCAGTAGGCAAGTAATGAAAATGAAAGATACTTTTATTGTTGTTCTTTCATAAACAAGTTTGCCAAATTCCATTTATTCTCCTAAGCGACATAAGGACTTCTGAAGTTCAACTTAACGTGTGGCATTTCATTTTTACAAAGATTTCTGAAAGCGCACACAAGCCATTTGATAATCCAAAATGCTTTTTCCCAACCCTTCCCTTTCAGACTGTCATGTGGAAACATCAGGGGGATTACTGCTGAGTGTTCATGAAGAAAACAAAGACAGCACGAAGCAGCAGAAAGGAAGAGCAAAAGGGTAGTGTGAGCAGCCAGGCACCACCAGGGAACGAGGAGAACATGCTCTCTATTCTGAGACACCCCAGCAACTAGACTCCAAATCCCTCCTTACAGAGTGTTTTGAAGAACCTTCCCTTCTTTCTTTTAGTTATTCTACTTATTGGGAGTTATTTAATCCAACTTTTTACAACACAGAGTTGACACTTGATCCTTTGAGTGAGCTGGTATGAGGAGGGACTCACACTCCCTTTTCAAATTTGCTACTTGAAACGTTTGCTTTATCTATATTTCAGTGTGGGAAGTGAAAAAATACTTTGTTATAAAGTCATTTGTTTTCCAGTACTTTATAAGATATCAGACTCAGTAATAAAATAATCTAGGGGGAAGCTTCAGTAATCTGCAGAAGGGAATAGACCCTGCTTTCTCTCCAAATTGCTGCTCCCACAAGGGATTCCTCCCACCCCAGCACCCTCCTCTGCCAGCACCCAGCCTGCACTGTGCCCACTGCCAACTCCTATGATATTTGAACTCAAACACTTGTGCCTGCCTCGAAGCACTGCATCGCGAAATCCTGGGAGCATAGGAACACAATTTTTCAAAATTAAAGCACAGAATAATAAAAGCAAACATTTGGCCTGCGCTTCCACAGATGATTGCAATAATATGAATTTTACAGATTAAAAAGCCAGAAGGCAAGCGAACCAAAAAATGTGTTATTGTTATCATGGTTTAACCCCATCCAGCAACTAAGTACCACAGTGTTGCATGTTCCCTTTCCCAGTGTGCTCACTCTCCCTGCTCCCACCAATGGGATGAGGAGGGGAATCAGAAAAAAAACACCATGCAGGTTGAGCTAAGAATAGCTTATTAATAGAAACAAAGTAAAATATAATACTACTATTCATTGTAATAAATTTTAAAAAAGAAAAATAAACCCCCAGAAACACAAGTGATGCCCAACACAACTGCTCACCACCCACTGACTGATGTCCAGCCTGATCACTGAGCAGTGATTGGCCTCTCCCAGCCAGCTCCCCCCAGTTCATGTACTGGCCACGGTGCTCGAGGCTGTGGAGAATCCCCTTGGCCAGCTGGGGTCAGCTGTCCCAGCTGGGCTCCCTCGTGGCTTCTGGTGCCCCCTCTCTGGCAGAGCACAGGGAACTGAAGTGTCCTTGACTTAGGCTAAGCACTACTTAGCAACAGCCAAACCATCAGAGCGTTATCAACGTTGTTCTTGTACTGAACCCAAAACACAGCACTGTGCCAACTACTAAGAAGAAAATGAGCACTATCCTAGCCAAAACCAGGACACTGTTAAGATATTAATTCTAAACAAATCTGGTGAATTTTTGAGAGTTTAAGAGAAGCTAGAGTATCACACAAGAAGTTCAATAGAGGTTTCCCCCACAATCACACAAGCAGAAACGCTAAGAACCAGCTGTCTAGTACAGCAGAAATTAACTGTTCACTATCTTTCAATAGCCTATTCTGAGAAGCATTCCTCCCACTGTCTTCCATGGAGTCAAAAGGAAAAGAACAGAATGGAGTTAGCCGGTGAGGACCACAAGCTCAGACACAAATGAACAGAGAAAAAAGAGTTTTAATTTTACTATGAAAACCAGCAAGTAAATCCCATAAATTTAGGTATGTGACTTTAGGAGTCACCAGTCTGCACTGCCAGATTAGCAAGACAGAGTCATTTTGACAAATCAAATCTCCCCAGAAACAGCCCGAACTAATTCATCTTCAGCAGCAGACAGACCACACTGCAGAAGTGTCTAAGTGAAACATTTCAGGTAATAAAAACCTCTACAGAAGTTTGCAGAATAGGAGCTAAAGTTTTAGAAGGCTGACATCAAGTGAATGTTTATCCATAATCAAAATTAGTAAAGTTGTTGAAGAGCTAACACTGGGCAGGCTGACAAAAGTACAAAAGCAGCCAGTTCATACAAAAATTTATCCATCATAGATAGTTAAGACAGCATTTAACTGAGGTGCACAAAATGCTAGAATGGAACAGAAAATGTCAAGACAAAGTATTATTTTCTCTCAGTATGTGAAAAGAGTAGGAAGAATCCAAAGGAAGTTAAGACTAATAGAAGACAAAACACACAGAGATGACCTTTATAAGTTGACAAAAACTAGGGATCTATGGAAGAATCAAATCAAATGTCAAAGAGAGAAGAATGTAAGGGAAGTTATTTAATAGATATATCTGCTGTGAAAAAATATGTATTATATAAAAGTTTGAAAGTCTGTTCATGTTTTCCCAAAACATTTTATTTAAAAGTTGCCTGTTAAAAGTAGTATTTGTGAGAGCTGACTCCGTAACTGCTGATGCCCTAAAAAATGATGATCATTCATAACAAAATAAGACCCTTTTATTTTAAAAAAGTGAAATCTACACAATGTTTAATAGCTTTGATTCACTTAAGGCTCTCAAGATTTAGCATTATGGTGTGTGTCCTGATGACAGAGATACAGCTTTGTTGTTCACCTTGAGGACAATCTTCAGAGATGGCACGAAATCCTAGTAAGTTTCAGAATTTCCATTGTAACAACAAAATTAGGTTTCATTAACATCATTATTCTAAGTGTGGTAATTAAAAATTTAAAAAATAGGGGGAAGTTGTAGTATGAAAAAGCCCAGTTGCATAGTGAATGAGTTATGTTACAGAAACATACAGAATTCTACTGAGATCCCCATTTCTTTGTTAACAACACATGACAATTTTGTTACAATACTATACTTGGGATGCTTTGTTTCAACTGTGCTCCTTCACATTTACATTAACAGACATATAATATCCTGCTGTAAGTATAGATTTGTGACTTAGCAGTATATGAAGAACTTATACTGTTCATTATATGAACACAGGCCTTTCTGCACCAGCAGCTAATTCCTGCTCTGCTTATCCTTTTGATCCCATAACTTCCTTTCAATGCTCACAAGTATTGACAGAGGTTTATTCAACACTTAATTACAAAAAGAAATATCATGGCCTTTAAAAAAGCACATTAAAACAACAGTCTACATAATTATCATAAGAATTACTGAGTAAAATGTAGCAAGTTTGCTAATAAAGTTATTCACAAACAGCAGGAAGGACAAGAAACCATCAGCAACCCCATTTGATTCTAATTCAGGACCTCCAATTATCAAGGCACACAAGTTCATGAATAAATCCCACTAAACTCAATTAAATTTAGGTAAACAAGCTTAAATCCTTTCCTGATGCATCCTTCTGATAGCAGACTGCACAAAGATCTCTGGAAACTGGGACAGAAGGCGACAAGCTGTTCCATAGCTCTTACAAACAAATGAGTTCAAACAATCCTTTGTTTCAGCAAAACACTTGAACAAGTGCTTAGGTTCCACTGACTCCACTTGAAGTGAAGCTCACATTTACATGATTTATTCCATTGAGGACAGCATGAATACTAAACAATCATACTCACTCAGGTCTCTCATAGCCGAGGCTTTCTCGGATAGACCACGCAACCTGGTAAGGGGAGGTTTGCTCTGAATCCTCCAGCTCTTCTCCACTGTCTTCAGACCAATCCAGCCCTAAGGGAATTGAAAACATGGAAGTTGGATGAAAAGAACATCCACCCTATATAAGCCTCCGAGCAACCTATGGCACAAAAGACAAATGTATAGTATAGTTGCAAGCATAATTACATTTCCTTAAATCATGCAGAATTCTCAATTACACAGGAAAAGCTACAGTAACAACTCCACTGCAGTGTGCATACAGCATGCACTGATTTTTGTCATAACTGAGTTTTCTTTTTTAAAATCCTTACTGGCTTCTTTATCCATAAACAGTGGAAGAAAAATCAGCAGATTTTTTATCCACAGAGAAATACTACAGTTTTCATAACCAAGTACAAGGTAAGAGAGAAGTCCCTGTCATGAAGAACTGACTACTTGGTAAATTTTAATACTATATGATCTAAATAGGCCAATTTCATTTCTGTTTATATTCTCACCCCTTCTCTGTGCCAAAACATAGAAGAATATGAAAAGGGTAAGACACAGCAGAACAGACAGAGATAGATACACAGCTACCCAGGATGTTCCTTTCCTCAGTGTCTATAATTGCCTGCCAAATGCACATATTACCATGAAGAAAAAGCTAAAGGGAGAGGTACAAATACTCCTGCACTCTCACCAAGCAGCATGTTTGTACTTAATGATGATGCAGTATGATCAACTTATGGTGTGCTCCAGAAGCCTCAGTTAGTCAATCTACAGCTGTTGAACAGGACAGCCAGAAAGAGGCCAGTAAGTTCTCAGGTGGAACTTCATCTTTTGTAGTTTTTCCTACTCTCTCCCACATCCAGTGAAATTCTTGCCACCTTCCTGCAGCAGATGGGAAAAAATCCCATTGCTGCATTTACAAGCCAGCATTTTTCTTTTTCATTTTCTTGTGTGTTCCATGAAAATGGATAGTTAAGGAGCATTTCATTTTTGCTAAAACTAAACTAAACAACTATATCTGCAGTGATTCTGAAGTCAGATGCTTTGAATTGGGAAATGCATCAGTACTTGGTCATGTACTTTCAGAGTCAGACACACACACACAGACAACACATATGCTTGGAATACAATCATCAGGTAACTCTTCATCATATAGAACCAGCACTTTAACATGAACCACACACACAGGAAACCCAAATTTTCAGGAACTTCAGCATCCTACAAAATTTATTTTTTGTTTTTATTTTTTAAGACCTACATTTGAACTAAATTAAGATGCCTTAAGATATTTGACAAAATGTCAGAATTATACTTTCAACTTAAATGTTTCTTTTTCCTGTTGTCCCTTCCATAAAGGAATGAAAAAACACCTTAATCATTCCATAAAGATGTCCACCATTGACAACCACATAAGAAATTGTTTACTCAAAGTTTAAAAAAAACCCTGAAATTGTGGTTTTTTTGCTTCTCCTGGGCACTGCAGAAAGGAAGGAATAAAATCTAATCCAGATTCAGCTATACTGACACTGAAGACTGCAGTTACATTAATATCCAGTTACATGGCTCTGATGTTGGTACACACAAAACTGACTCAATCTTTTGAAAGATTCTATGCAGTCATTTCTAGTGCTGCTCAAACATAGAAAAGAAATCCTGAAATTCTCTGAACTGGCATAACTAGTCTTTAATATTAAGGCTTATAATGAATAAAAAACAAATAAATTTCCACTCTCACATAATTAATATGTAAATTCCTTTACCTTGTCAAATACAAACTGCTCTAAATGCATCCACATACAGTTATGCACCTGCATAACTGTACATGTAAAGGTCTGGTTTTTATTTTTACCACGCCTCTTTTTTTAGGAAAACATATTCTCTTCACCACATTAGGCACAGACAGGGATCTTTCCACAGTCTTTCAAAATACAGGTCACTTTCTAAGCTACTGAGGTCTGTGACACTCAGAAATGCCTCTGGAGCTGCCATTCCTCTAAAGACCTGCACTATATATAGGACCATCAAAGCTGTTTCCTGAAGAACAATTTCCTTTGGAGACATGCAATGGGATGCTAATTATCTTCTGAACAAATAGTCAAACTATCCCGTGAGTGCTAAAGGGCAGATCTTACCAGCAAATTAAGAACAAGTTAATTGAAATAGCAAAAATTACAGATGTTTGCAATTAAATAAGACACTATATAAGGAATGTCCAGATTTATTTGAAGTCTTTTTTTTATTTTAAACATCATAAATTATGTTCCTACTTATATCACACAGCCTCATATTTCCTTTTCCCTGACAGTATTTTACTTGTTAGAAATGTACAATCTAAAACTAAGCAGAAAAGTAACTTTGGAGGGTGAGGAAGATAAAAAGGACAGATAGGTGTGCCTAGGTCTCTATTCACAATCAGACAAATCAGCTACAAGGTCAGTTGCCTTTTCGAAGTTTTCTAGAGCACTACTGTCATTGCAGCAATTTGGTTATATTTAATTACATTTTCACAAGCAGCTATTGATTATTATATGTAAGGGGAAGATATTTCTGCACTGGTACGCAGACAAGACTGCATCCTTCCAACCACCTCCTGTAACAGTGCTGCTCTCCTGCAGTGGTCTTTTCCTTTTGTTCATCCATATTTTATACATAAATAGGGCCCAGTCAAGAAGAATTCTCAAGTGTTCCAATTTTCCAATCAAGTCAACTAGAAATTTAAATCTGCAGAGATTGATGGACCAAATGGCCAAACTTTTACTGACATTAATTTTGTCACATGGACTTGTCACACACCTAACATTCAATCGCACTTTGTCCACTCATGTAGGTACCACTAGTGTCACCTTTACTACTCGACCTCCAAACCTTCTATATGAAGTCTCTATAATCCAAACAATGTTTTCTACATCTCAGTTTGATTTCTCAAATGGTTAACAGAACATTAGGAAGAATAAACAACCAAAATGCCATAAAACACTTGTGATGGATCCAGGCATCCCCTTCATAGACAATACAGCTAAAGAAAATGCCAAGAGAGTACGTAGCTCAGCATTATTTTGTAAGGACCACACGGGAATGCAGGACAGGGCTAGGAAGACATTCCCCTTTAGTCTTTTGGTTTTGGGTTAAAAAATATGGCTACAGTGCATCTATTACCTACTCACCTAAATGAGGAAACAGATCAGTGTCCAGCTGCTGTTTTCGAGTGCACAGTTTCACCAGTCTCTGTAGCCGGCTCATGCAGGACGAGTGCGGAGAGAAGGCTGTGGCTTTCATGAGGACCCGGTCAGTCCTTGGCGGGTCCGTGACAGGAGCCCTGGCGGGTGGCAGGAGAGGCAGAGGTCTCTTGTTAGACAACTGCCGCGCTTGTGCTATAGTGTGTGTGGTGGGTGCCACTCCCTGCATTGGTAGGCTGGTGTTCAGAGGTTGAGGTGACTTGCAGACGACGCCCTGCGGTAGCCCTGTCGGCTTTAACGAAGCTGATGAAGGTGGCAGATGGGAGTGCTGCTGCTGCAGAGGCTGCTGCTGCAAAGGTGCAGGAATGGGGCTAAAGTGCTCTTGGCGAACTTTTAAAATCTCTGTCTCTCTCTGGCGCTGCCGGTTTTGAGCCAACTTGCTCTGCAACTTTTTCTTCACTGTTGCCCCTTTCTTTAGGTCATCATCCTCCTCATTGAAAGCAAAGGGGTCTTCTAATTCTGCCTCCAGGTAGTGGAGAGGAAGCCTTGCCCCTGGAGGGGAGAGGGACATCCCATCCAGTCCATTGGGCATCTTCAAGGCCAGGGTGGGCACTGTCAGACTGAAGGCCATAGCATCCATCTGATGCCTGACCTTTACCTCCTCTATGGGATCATTCTTTTTCTTCCTCTCCTTTTTCGGTATAAAGCCAAGTACCTGCAGGTGGCTGTTGCAGTACCTTTCAAAAGTAAAAGCAGTTAATTATTAACTAAACTTCCATACATAAAATCTGAAGACAAGACATCACTTAAGGGAAGCCCACACATACATCTCAAGTAAATACAAATTGAAACACAAGAGGTTTTATAAGAAGTATACATGGCTGCTTCTAATACAGCAGATAACTGTGGTCCTCCCAAACCAGCAGAAAAAAGACTTATACAAGAGATTATTGCTAATCTTAAAATATAAGATTCTTCATTCTTTATTCACAGGAGAATCACACACAATAATTTAAAATTCTAACTCTCTAATGGGGTACACAGTCAAAAACCAAAGTGAACAAAACAAATGGAGAGTCTGATACATAAAGCAGCAAGAACCCAAGCCATTAACTGATGATTTCAAAAGCTCCTAAGAAAAAGTACATTGAAGACTACTTTCTTTCATTTGCCCATTCTTTCAGTGGATGTAGTTAACATTTTCATCAATGCACATATTATTATTATTATTATTATTATTATTATTATTATTATTATTATTATTATTTCGACTGCAGTAGGGAGCAGTTTCTTATAAGGACAATCTCAGTAGATATCTGCTGTGAAGGATCACTATTTCCACTTACTGAACAAGTAACATAAATTCCATTTTAGTAGTTTAACATGATGAATTTTGGTGCCACAGGATTAGCCGAATGTTCTTCAAATAACAATCTAGTTTAAAACAAATTCTCTGCCGCTAGAAAGCATTTATACAATGCCAGGAATATGTATACATACAATACACAAACACAGATTTTAAGTTCTTCTAATATGAAAAACTTTCAAAGTCATGCTATTTAAAAAAAAAGAAAAAAAGGCTTTGAAAATTTGTCATGAAAGTTAAAATAATTACAATTTATGCCACAGATAACATACTAAAAAGTAAGCAATTAACTTTTGTCTGATTGGAACCAGCATGTGATCCTTTTCCTGTATGCCACAGGCAGGCACTCCTGCTTCTGTAGAACCCACCAGCAATCAGATTAGTATTTGCCCTTGCAGAATCTCATCTATAAGTTACAGCTTATAGTGACCGAAGATACAAGGAAAGAGTGATGTCTGCATCAAGGTAATTATGGACAAGATAATGAAATACCCAATGAAAGGTATTCTTTAAAATCTGATCAACATGAATCTGAGAACAGTAAGTTTTGTTGAACAAATAGGTTAAAATTATATTATTTCCGGTCTTCCTGGTAAAAAAAAATGACAGAAAAGCCCAAAACAAACTCCCCAAAAAGGTTTAGCACTTCAGTTTAGTAATTTTCAACTTGTCAACCCATTTCTAAAGAAACAATGTGTGAACAGCTCTAAAGGGTCCTTAAAAGGGAAAAAAGAGAAAGCAACTTCATATATGCTCTTCAATGGTCTCCAGATATGTACCTTCTTGAGATGCCCATACTCCTAAGGTTTCACAAATCAGAAAAGGCTGAAATGTACTGCTGCTTATTACTGCCTAAATAATTTCTTCATTCCATTATGTTGTAAGTAATAAATAAACCTAGATGAGGCAAGCTAAAAGCCAACAACTTGTGCAGTCCTTATTAGAACACACTGGAATACTGTAAATTCATACTGAGAGATGTACTTCTAAAAATAAAATTATATAATGAGGGCTCAATAAAGCTTCTCTTAAAGTCAACAAACACTGTTTCCATATTTAAAATTAAGCCCTTTTTAAATATTTTGTTTGAACAGTTACAAGAGCACTTTTAGTATGACAGAAGAAAAAAACCAATAAACAGAAAAAACAAACACAAGGGAATTCTTTTCTCTCTTATGCCAATAAAAAGAGTGTTTTGCTCAATGCAAATGCTTCCCTTATATTGTTCAGAACTTAAATTATTGTCATCCTGTGCTTGTGCTGATGTGAGGAGGTAGAACTGGATAGTCTGTTTTCATTACCAAAACAGTAGGAAAAGAAGTAGAAAAGGTGAGTAAGTCTATGGAAAGGTAACAAGCTTGCTAAAATTCTCAGAGTTTTAGGCTGTTAAGGGTTTGGCATGTTCATTTAACTCTAACAGAACCATTTTTATATGGCAGAGGATAAAGCTTTGGCTCTTACAGCTGACCATACTGCATCACTGAGAGCCAAGTGGCTCCTCTGGACGCAAACACACAGATGCCAGGCTACAACATTCAGACTCCAGTACACACTGACTTGGCTCTGTGCTTTAGGCTCTGTCAACTCCCCGTCTTCCAGAATAACCAAGGCTGTTACACCTTGGACTAACAGGAGCAAGAAGTAACCAGGAGGAGCAGCTCAGTCTTCTCTGGGTAAAGGAGACTGCATGTAAGCAGCTTTGGCTAGGCATAGCTCTCACTAGCACCACATCAGCCCTAACCCTGCCAGGCTCTCGTTAGCCCTGCGCACAGCCAGGGGGCTACTCACACACATTTCCCCATCCTGCACATTCCAGGATGGCTTTTCAGTCGGCCCTGGCCTAAACTGGCTCTGACTTCACACGGTGCTGCAGAGTCCGCATTAGTAGTTCAAGCTCCATGGAAGTCAGATTACCGGGATGACAGGAATAGAACCTGCAAGTTCTTTTCATATAGCTCTGAGCATGAAACCCATTAGGGTCAAGCTGGCCCTACAAGAGCCAATCCTGACCAGCCTGTCTTAGAGGCTGTTTGTCACTTCTATAACCTGTCTGTGAGTTATGCTCAGCTGACAGTGTCACAGTAAGTATCTAATACAGGTTTCTTTCCCCTTCCTCATTCAGTGCCAAAGGCACTTATTCTGTGCAGGTAAGGTCAAATAAAGTCCACATATATGGTGGGTTGATATCCATTAAAATTATCAAAACACGAAGCACACAAAATATGATGGGCTCTGAAGGCTTCAGCTAGACAGTTTCCCACATTCACTAGGAAGGCAAGAATTCAGACAGGGAGGTTTTTCACCTACAACTGCATTCTGCTTCTTAGTACACCCCAGTTTGGTATCAATTTCCATCAGTTACTTAAAAGAAGATCCAAATAAACTGGAGCAGTTTGTATATTAACAAATTATTTAAAAATTCTCTTGAGTGAGGAGAATTAGAGACAAAATAGTGTTTAACACAACTAAATTGTAGTAACCCTATATTTAAAAATCAAGTTGCATTTCATTATCTTTGTGTGTATCTGGCTAAGAAAGAAGCAGGAGATGTATTCAGAGAAAACAGATATAAAACCCATGTGTGTATCATCCCACATATATATATATTCTTTAAAAAAAACAAGATAGTGAATAGAAAAATCAGACTTCAAATAAGGCAATGAAGTCACGCACTATTAATATATTTAATTTGTAGAATGTTAATGGTTAATAAGAAATCTAATAATATGGCACTATATTAACCATCTTTGTGGTTGGTAGCATCTCATTTGTCTGGGGTCAAGTGATAATTCTTTTTAATTAACAGTGGACAGACTATGAAGCTGTTGGCATATAATGCATGCATCTTCTTGAAATACTTTTTTTTAACAATCTCTAAAAGTACAAAAGAAGATAGCTGTCAGAGCATCATACAGCCTGCTTCTGATCATGTACCATTACATGTCTAAAACTGACAAAATGACCATCTGACAGTAATTCTGTACACAGAAAATGAAAAGCTATGAGGGAAGAACTCAGACACTACAAACATCTTTATATTGAATGGAGTGTGAAAAAAGTCTCCTAAGAAACAGATACAGGTTTGCCTGCCAAAAAAAACGTTTAGAACAGCCAGTCTTATCACTAGCATTCATTAAATATTATTGTTAAAATTAAACTCTGCCCCAAGAAACAGTCTTTTAAAATATTCTTTCAAACTATCACATCCTCTCATTTGAAATTAAAAGTTTATTTTCTCTTTCAGACACCTGCTGTCCTCTTCAAGTACTGTAATGTGACACTCGACATGCAATTGAATTATTCTAATATAACATACACCAGATGTCATGACCACACTTCACTTTAACTTGAGAAAAATCAAAAAGAACAAAGTGTGAACTCAATTCAAGGTGTAAAGAAAAATCTCAAATTCCATGGGAACATATGAGATGTAAAAAAGTGTCATTAAGTACTATTACTTCTATTGTTTTTCAGTGTGACCCCTGGTAAACAGGAACTCTGGCTCAGTCAGCTCTTGCATCTGAAATTACAGCATACCATTTGTGCTAACAATTTCTGTGATCATTTCCGTGAGCTTATTTCCAAAGAGCCTCAATTGTACAGTAGCAAAGAAACACTCACCGACTGTCAAATTACAGCTTAAAGTTATTCATCTTGTGCCATTTGAGCATTTGCCCTACAGCTTTTGACAAACATTCATGTTTTTTTCTCACTTCATCAGTCTCCTCAGCTGAAATGGCAGGTGAAGTGCAAGTTAATTTAGAGCACAGTCCAACTGTTGTTTCAGACAAGAGAGGGAGCTGTGAGCTGAGAAGGAAGTTATATGTAGGGCACAGTGGGAACACTGCTAATAATGCAAAAGGTTAGTGAATGGCAGCTAATAATGTGAAAGGTCACTGAAGAGTGGTTTGAATTTTTTTGGCATATTTTGTTCATATTTTAGGTTTTAAAAAGCACTTCTAAGACAACAAGCCTCAGATAGTTAACACACACATTAATTAAACACTGTGTTACTGGCATAACCTGCAATGACAGCTCTGAAAAATAAAGTCATATACAGACAGCAGACAAGACTAGACAAATTCTGCTATTTCAGCCCAAACAGCACCAACGAGACTGGTGCTCAGGAAGTCTTAAAGAGCAAGGAAAAATGCCCTTGTGGTTATAGTATGGGCTGTAGTTCAAGAAATCTGCTTTTAATTCCCAGCTCTCAACAATTTCAAGGACTATCTTTTGCAAGGAATTTAATACCTGGGCACTCTGGGCATCTTCATTTGGGCAGGAAGGGGGAGAGAAATAAGGGAAGCAAGGAAGAAAGGGAGCATGCGGCACCTTCCTGGTTGGCTCATCTGTTATCAAGTAATATTTACATTATTCCAGTAAAACAACACTACAGATCAGCACCAAATTACCAACAATGAATTGTAATTCTGGATTTGTCCCTATGTATCACTGCTCCCCATGTCCAGAAGACATGCATTTTCAACTGCTTGTCCTGAAAAAGCAGATGGAAGTGTGCTTTTGGCACTGCTGGCTAAACAATACCTTTCTAAGAGCATGTACTGTGAGTGACAAAGCAAATGAGTCAGAACAGCTGAAATTGAGTAGCAGGTTTGATCCACAGTTTATAGTGAATTTGAGAAAAGCAGTTCACAGCAGTGAACTCTCCCATAAACTTCCTCGGGATTAAGTAACTGCCCTCTCTCTGAGTACTTGACTCCCACAGAAAATAAAATAAAGTTTACTGATCTTAAAACAAAATCCTCAAAGGAGCATCCTGGAATACAATTCACTCAGGCCAGTTCCTCCCTCATCCTGAAACCAGGCAGTAGCTTAAATAAAACTCAAACCTCCATCCCAGCCATTCTCCCCTTTGCAGAGAGGAAACCACAACTCACCTACGGTCCTCAGACTTGGGGATGGGGTTGGTGCAGCGTTGGCTGTTATACTTGGCCACATATTCACATTGCTTGAAGGGGGCAGTCTTGTCCTCCAGAACGTGTCTGATACAGAAGGCGTAGCCGTTAAGTCGCCTCTGCTTGCACAGTTTGGGGCTATACGAGCACAAGGGCTTATTGTCAACCTCAGAGAAGTGTATGTGTTTGCCTTCATACATCACGTGACTCTATTCCTTGTGAACATCAGCTGAAAGAACCAAAATATTGAGACAAATCACGTAAGGGAAGAAAAACTGCATTCAGTTCTAGGTTGTGTGTTTCATTTTAGCTGGAAAGAAGGACCCAAAACAATACCTGATTTTAAATCTTCTGTACCATGTCAGTGTTAAGAGAGAGCCCCAAGGACACCACTATCCTGGAATGATGATGAACCAAGATGAAGCAGATTGCCTAAGGAAAATATCAAAAGGGTCAATGTCAGTCAGAATAAAACAGATATTGCTACAGTAAGTAAACGGGCACATGTAGTCACCAAGCCCATGGTTCAGCTAGCATCCAATAAAACAAATCCATAGCACAACAGTTTTCAATCAGTAGTCATGGATCTTTGGAAAACATGAAAGAAATTACTGGGGGAAGGAAAATTCTACTGCCACCATGCTTAAATCACTTAAACAGAACTTCACTCATCTACCAGAAAGTGATTAGAAGCTACAAGTTGAAAAAAGTTAAGTGTCAGATTAGATCACTTGCTTTCAGAAATCAAGCTAAAAGATTATTAACCCATTTGATTGCAGAGGGTTTACTTCGAGGTATCCTTGCTTACAAAATCACCAGAGACTATATTTGCTCTGAAAAATTATTTCATCAATCAGTGCAATAAAGCTTTTTTTTAAAGAAAAGCTTTCTTTACCATGCCTGATGAATAGTCTTCAGAACTTGTAGCTGCTTACAATTTCTGCAAGCATCCATATGCAGATCCTCCTAAGGTCATCATGGTTCTTCAAAGTCTATCCTACCTCACTGTACTTATTTTAGGGAAGTGCAGGCATCAATATAAGTCCATAACTCCCATCAATGCCAGAAGGACTGAAATGTCAATTCAGCAAGAGGCTGGGGAGTTTTCCCCCTAAAGTAGATTCCTATAGTGCAAATCCTTTCAGCCATAAGGTACTTTTTCAGTTCCTAACATTATGGAGATCTTTGGCAATCATCTTTTAAAAAAAAACAAACAAAACCCCCAGACCATCCCAAAATAGTTTCAAATAAAACTAACAGTATATACATCCTGCAGCTACTCTGATACACTAAGCTTAACCTGCAAAAAGTAGCTTTTATTCCAAAATGTCATCCTGAAGCACTGGAATGAACTCTTTTAAACACTGTGTATTCATTCAGTACTCAGTTCAGTTTCATATGTTTTATACACCAAGGACTGGAATGTTCATAGAGGTGATATTCAGGAAATACGTAATAAATTAGAGGCATGTAACAAATATACAGATTACCACCTCAATGAACTTACTTGTTCCCAAGGCCCAAAATGGCAAGAGCAGGATTGCAAGGAGGAAGCCTATACAGACTTTGCAGGAAAGTTGTACTTTCCTCCTGTAAAGGTACAAGCCTCCACTTTCTGCTGTAAAAAAGTACGATGAGAAAATGACAAAGTACTATGGCACTGGGGGATCTAGAAAAGCAATTTTAAGCCACTGGGGGAAAACAAAACACCCTATCCCACAGAGTAAATGGCATAAATCTGGCCTTCGTTAGCATATATCTAGCTGTAGAAGCGGTAAGACAGAAGAGTACTAAAAAATTTAAAAACACACTTAAAATTCTTGGAACAGCTGTACATGCACATGTACAGCATACAGAGTGTATAGCATGAGACAGGTGCTACAAAATGTCACTACTGCAAGTGACCTGAACAATCATTTGACAATAATGGTAACTTTGTATTTCCTCTTGATACACATTTTCCTTTTCCATGCACACACCCAAGCAGGCACCCCCAGAGGCAGAGGTCTTGCACTCAGCTTACACTAGACAGTCGCAACATAAGCACAGACACCTAGTCCAGTTCCCATCACCTTTCCCAACTTTTTTCAATGCATAGAGGCACATACACTATCTATATACTTGAAACCAATCACTGGACTTTCCACAACACATCAGTCTTAAGAAGGAGAAAGTTCATTGTTGACAGTGCCCTTTAAGACAGAACGGGAAGAGCAAATGATCTCTTTTTCAGCATGTTAAGGACCAAATAATCCTTTCAGTCACCTTGGCTCAGGCAGATACTAACATACTTTTTGGTATCATTCAGCAACAACAGGAATGAGAAAACACAAATCCCATGGGAACATGACCCATATAGGAGTTGTGGTCAGTGTTTGTATCCCATATGTTCAAAACATGGACTCTTCTATTACTATGACAGCAAAAGTAATCAAATGAGTCTTAACTACTTGCATCTCACACACACAACGCTGACAGAAAGCCTTTTGCTGGGGAGTCTGCTTCTCTCAATAGTTTATCAAAGCTTCTATTAGGTGGCATACTGGGCTGAATGTAAAACTTGAAAGACCAAGTGTATCTTGCAACTGGGGTGACCCACATTTTCTTCTCTATTTTCTTCTGGTTTATTTATCACCTTCTTTTAAACTTCTACTATCATGCTTTGCAGTTTCTGATGGATCACTAACTTTCTCCTCTTTTGTACAACTCAGTCATATTTCTTTCCTGAAGGTTATCAAGCAACAGACCAAAGAGAAAGACTTCCTCAGGACGGTTCCAAAGTAAACAGCGAGAAATGCATACCTTGTGTGCCTCTGTTAAGCTTCTGTAAAGAAACTGCTCCACAGCTCCCAGCCACTATAATCCTAGAATTATTCTTGTGGCCACAATCTTATTTTTGGATTTAACTCATAATTAAGTCTTATTTTTGCATTTAACTTGACTGTGTCAAGATAGGCATAGTATTTCACTTCTCACTTGTCTGAGAGATACAGGGCACAAGTACAGTGCCATATGAAACATTCACACAAAAATACTGACAATAATCCTCAGGGAAACCATTGAGCGTGAACATGAATTTTTGGGTCTATATATACACTAAGAGAAGCTCATGCAAATATGTTAAAAATCCTGACAGGAATCAATTACAACTACAGTGCAAGGAACAAGAAAGCTAATAGACACAGTAGTCAACCAACAGTATATTAAAAAAAAACAACACGGCAATTTTCTCAAGCTTGCAATTACATCTTTATTGGTAGATTCTTAAACAGACCCCCCAAAAGACATGTCACTATGTGGATATACTGCCAGGATCAGAGACTGAAATTGGACTTAATCTAAAAAGAGCTTTTTCTTTTTACTGCCATAGCATACCATGTAAGAGTGTGTGTGTGTCTATAAATATATATATATAAATAACAAAGACACTTAAATCTCTTCATTCTGATTTCATCTGATGCAGTGTTTTATTTTTAACAATTTACAGGAGTTCTTAACAGAGCTTTTTGCTGCTACGTAAAAAGTAGCACAAGCATGGAACAGGCACATGTCACTTAACTGAACTGAAACTACGCTTAGCTAAATAGTGGGTGGGGGAGAAATTATTTTTGTCCCACAGGATTCAGTAAGAGATGACGGAAACATGGACTTCCCCTGGAAAAAGCAAATGCTTAAGCAGCTGTACTTCACTATAAAAATATCAGAACACAAAACTTTCAGGAAGCTTTTTGGTTTTTCATTTACACTCTGCATTGAAGATGTAGGCAGGTTCAACAGAAAAAAATTCATGCCTGCATGTGTTCAAACTAACTTTAGCCACAACCTGTGAATGAGAAACCAGAAGCTGCTTCTTGAGGAACCTAGATTTTCCTTAAACAACTCATTCTAAATAAAAGATTTTGAGCTAGTCAGAAACAGCGGGGCAAAGAACAGAAGGGAATCCAAAAATGTGTGCCCTTGCCAAGTGATGTAATACACAACTGAGGTTTAAAAAATCATGGTAGGGAATAAGGTAAATACAGAGCAGTCATATACCAGATCACACAGTATCAGAACTAGGGGTACCTAGTCACCTAGTAAGTAGTAGATGAAGTTAGTAAGGGACTGACTCAAAACATAGCAAAGAAGTATTTGTTCGTTTTTACTACTCACAGGTAGTGAACTGCTGGAACTTGCAGTCACATGAGACCACGGAAGCAGACAGTATGATCAGGTCCGAAAAGGTAATAGAGAAGTTCATAGACAACAGGGACATAAGTGATGTACCCGCTAGCATAACCAATTTAACAAATATGAGTGGTGGAGGAGTAAGAGAAGAAAGAACAAAAAAGTGTCTGGGCTTTCAAGCTCTTCCTAAATAGCATCACTTATTCCTACTGCCCAAGACAGAACGTTAGGTTGGATCCAAGCTGATCTGACCTAGCAGGGTATTTTTCATATTCTTATGAGGTTACCACTAATATTTGTAACTTCATAATACATTAATTTCTCCCCTTGTCCCATTTTTTATTCTTGAGCAGCTGATTGGAAGAAAATCTCCTCCCTCTGGCTAAAGTCCTATCTGGACATGTGAAGAAGAGTAACAAACCTAGCACCTCAGCAAGGCTTTATAGCAAGGACACGCAGGACACAGAGCAAAGTCACACTCTGAGACATCAGCACTTAAGAACAGAGCTATTTGTCCTGCTGAGTACAGCCACTGGTAGTTTATAAGACAACTGAAGGTGGTTTGCACTCGTTGTGCAAACAGAGAAATTAAAGATTTCAATACACACAGGAACACACCTGTCCAACTGCCAATACCTACTATCACCCTTTGGAAGAAGCCAGCTCCCAACTGCTTTCGGTACTGGCTTTTCAGTACCAGCGTAATCAGCTCCCTTGCAGTGCACATCAGCTCCAAAGACAACAAAGTTGTAGCTCTGCACTCCACATACCCTCTTCCAAAAGCATTAAACAGTCCTGCAGAGAGGCTGGAAAACAGTGTAGCAGCAGCAGCAAACTTTGGAAGACAATCTTTACTATAACCATACCCAAGTACCAGCATTATGTCATACAGAGATCTGGTACCTGGCATCATCTGTAGTCTAGAGGGAAGTTAATGGCTTACTCACTAACAGAAAGCCCAAAGCACTGTAGCCTCAAAACTCTCATCGGTGATTTTGAGCAAATGCTGTGTTGGAAATATTAGAGTGTTTTAAATCATGTGAGTTGGTACATTCTTAAACATATGCTCAGAACTTGACATTCAATGTACGTAAGACCCTTTTAGGCAATGGAATCCCCAAATGCATTGTAAATTGCAAGGCAATTATATGCTGGTGGTTAAAAGATGTATAATTAAGAGGACTGAGCTCAGAGCTTCACGCACTGCATCCAAACAAAATCCACAACTACAGAGGCCTTTACTGTGTTGTTTTGCATTTGCTAATAGTAGCCCAAATTTCGTGTTAAATTGCTTGGTGTGCTCATGACATCTCACAGACAAGGTGCAATCATCTCCGTATGTTTCCAAAACCATCAGCTTGGGGCCAGAAGTAGAACATGGATCTACAAGAACCTCAGCTTCTCCACAAACACAAATAACATTCAGTAGTTTCGTCAATTCCTCTTGACCAAGAAAGAACAAGTACCTGCCACTGTCAGACCCATTTCCTGAAACTAAGCAAACACACGGAGTGCAAGATGTTCAGCAACATGAAGTTTCATCCACTCCAAGATAAACAGAAACCATAAAATTCAAGGCAAAAAGAAATGCATGTAACGTTAATTTATAGCAAAACTTTTCAATCAGTATTAGTAAAAAGTATACTTCTAAGGAGAAAACATTAATTTTTTCTATTTCATAGCAAGTAATACCTCTCTTTGAAATGTTTTGCTCTTTCAAGAGAAGCTGTACCACATCTAATTGTGATCAACATCAACACCGCAAACTTATAACTTCTGTCCCTATTCTGTGATCTAACCATAAGTTTGGCTTAGTTCTAGTCTTTTAACAGCTCAATTCTCTACTTCACTCAGTTACCAAACCAAGAATGCTGTACTTGTGGAAACAAGAGTCTTTTTGTCAGTAAAAGCATTCAAATTGAGACAGAGAACACTGGGAAGCAACCAATGTCAACTACAAGAGCTCCTGTACAGAACACGTTTATTGAGTACGGTCCGTACTCAGGAAGGCCTCAAGTGCAGGTACTGCGACACACATGCAAGCACCCTGACAGATCAAGGCATTCAACATGTTAAGATCCTACAAGATATTTTTAGTTACCATCTGGAATCTTATTTTGGACTACTTTTTCATATGTTAAGATTTACCTAGGAAGAAAGATGCAATATTGCCCTCATTCTGCCTTTTTAGAAAGCTTATTACTTCAGCTCTGGAAAAAGGTAGTTTACATTGCATAAGGCTGCCCAATATATTAACAGAAAAGCACCAGAATATTTTAGGCAACACCGGAAAAACAGATTATGTTTTAGAATATAACACAATAAATACAAAATTAAGCTTAAGCATTACTCCTATTAAAAGTAACATCTAGAGAACTTATAGAACTTGTAACTAGTTACAACCAAGAGCAGAATACATAACTATGAGGAGGGAAAAAAAAACTCTTTGCTCACCAACTAAACAGGTTCCTTTTGTTTTCCTACACCAAATGAACTTGAGCAGGAGTTTTTATTTCAGCTGATTCACTCATCTGTACCTCAAGGTACCTTAGAGAAAACCTGACAAAGATACCCCAAACCCTAAAAAGCAACAAACATTTAAGATCCTGAGAATTTTAGAAACTTCGGAGGATTTCTAAAGAAAAAAGATCTTAGGTAGGAAAAGTCATAATTACTGCCAAAGAGTACATTCCTATAGATTTAAAAAAAGTAATTTCCTAAACATGGCTATTCCTGACCTAAGCTTCAAGATGGGCTCTGTATCTTGAAAGTCTTTTGAACAAGGATTCCTCTATTTGAGTAGAAGGTCTCAGGTCCCAGTCCTGCTATCACATCCTCACAGGGAGGTTTTCATGCACATTTATTTCAATGTAGTTACAAACAGGCCTGGGTTTTGCCAGGATGAGCAGGGCTGCAGAGAGGTGGCCTTCAGATATAGTAACAAATGGACCCTTTAGGACATTGCAACACGGCAGAAATGTACTTTAAAAACATTATCTCAAAATACCAAAATCATGATCCTGAGATAAAGCAGAGATTAAACATACCACAACACACCTTGCATCTGTACTTGGGGGGGGAAAAAAGTCCAAGTCTTTTATTTATTCAAATAACAGATAACCTGCCCTTCCATATGAGGTTAAACAAAATACCTTTGTCTTATTTTTAGTCCCAATACTACAAAGACAAATAAGCTTATTTTCACACAATACAATATCATTCTTGCTTCAGTAGGAATACTCAAATAAACCAACAGAGCTCCTCACAGAGGAACCTTTCAGCAGGTGTAAGCTATTGGGAGTTTCAGTGTGGTCATATAATAAATTTCTACCTCCTGATGATTTACCATATCATGACAATATGGTATATGCAGTTCTGTAGGACCATACACACAAATTCAATCACTCATCACAAAAGTACTGAACATCAAAATAACCCCCAGTACATAAAGTCTGGCTGGCTTTCTGTAGATAATTTAGCTTTACAATTAATAAAACCTGTGTGATCTTCCTATCTTTTGCAGTTAATGCAAAAGGCTGAATGTCACCAGGCTGTAAGCAACACCTTCACACAAAACACAAGTGCTCCAGTTTGGCCATCAGCAGTGGTACCTGGTGGGTATGGCCTGAGCATGAAACACTGCCAGTACAGGTGAGCCCAATAGGGGACAGCACCTGTCTACAGGGGAACGATGCATTGCCCTAATTTTGTCAATTTTATTTTTAAGTCTCCCAATCCTTAAAAACTGAAAGGCCTTAAAATAAACCTGCATTGCACGTTGCTGAGTAAGAAAGTTAGAACTAACTCTATGTATTTTAATCAGATGGTATACTATAAGGCTTTAAGGTGAGCGTCACTGTCCCTTCCAAAATTCATTTGAGGTTACTTGTACAAAGCCATTATAATTTTGACCTAAAAGACACATTAAGGACTATTTGACCAAAACGCGCCACCTCCCGCATTAGAAACCGGAGCTATTTCACCTGTGCGGGGTGAAGCGCGTTGGTGGGTCTCCCAGTGCACTCACTTCACAACTACCAGACGTTCTTTTCCCTGAAAAAAACGATCCTTTCATTTTCAGTGCCGGGGGGCAGCAGCACCTCACACAGACCCCCACCCCAGCGGGACCCCAACCCACAGGGGCAGTTAGGGTGTCCAGTGCGGACATGAGAAGGGGCCAGACAGAGCCCTTGCTGTGTAGGGGCTACGGAGGCGATCCCTTCCCCTGGCTGAGGTGCCAGCGGGCTGCTGCTCCTGTCCCGCTAGCGGGTTCTGGGACAGTGGGGTGGCTGAGGGACCCCAGCCCGGCCCCGGCAGGGTTCAGGCGGCCGCCGGTCCCGGCATGTGCCGGGGAGCGAAGGTGCAGCCCGGGCAGCCCCTCGCCCCTGCCCCTCGTTCCCTGCTCCGGGGACCGGCCCGGGGCCCCACGTGCCGGCAGCTTAGGGGGCGGGGGAGGGGGGGCACTCCGAGGGTCTCCCCGCACCCCCAAAACCACCCCCCGCTCCCTCCCAAAAAGTTGTGCGGCGAATCCACCCGCCGCCGGCCCGGCCGAAGGGGGTCACCGGCGTGGGGGAAAGGGGGTACGGGACGGGCGGGGGGGAACCTGAG
>VZRF01011425.1:2329039-2344237 GCA_013396875.1 Vireo altiloquus
AGCCCGCCTCCCCGCCCGCCCTGCACCCTCCGCACCGCCTGCCGCGCTACGCGAGCCCGGGGATGCAGGCCGGGCCTGGCTTACCTTTCCAGCTGCTTTTTTTTCCCTCCTCTCTCTCCTCTCCCCCCTTTCCCTCTGTTGGGCTGACAGATCAGAGTTTCCTCCCCAGCAGAGGGACTGGGAATGTGCTCGGGCTCTGTGCTGAGGAGCTGCTGCCCCCCTGTCTCTGAGAAGATCCTGCTTTTTGTGGGGAGGAAGCTTTGGGGGCTCTTTTATTATTTTAAAACTACAAAGTGCTCAGAGGGTAGGTGATTATTAAGGGGAATCCCTGAATATATTCTCCAGCAAAGAAGGCAGGGCTGCTGGGGCTGCTCAAGAAGAGAGCCAGCAGCCTCCTATAGCACCACTACAGGCACCGAGAGGACATAACATCAGAGAGCGGCTCCTCTGCCCTCCAAAACAACAACTTTCCTACCATCTTGGAGGTAGTAGAGAGGGAGAGAGGGAGGGGGGAAAAAAGTACAGAAGGTTTTTATAAAGTGTCAATTTGGAGGAGGGAGCCAAATGGCCAAAACAAAATATTTTAACATTTGTGTGACTTTTTATTTTAAATAAAAATAAAATACAAAGGCTTGTGGCTGAAGAAATATTTTTTTTAATAACCTGTAAAGATCAACTCTCGGGAAAAAAATTTAAAGGAGGTACGGTAAATTTTTTTTTTTTTTTAGTAACTTTGTTGCTTTTAAAACAATGTGATTTTTTTCTGTATTTATAAAGCTGATAACTTTTTTGTCATTGTGTGATGCTTTTAAAAATTAGTGTATAATTGTGAAAGTTCGTGTAACTTTTTTTTTGGTACTCGTAATCTTAGTAAACAGCTGAGATTGATGTCGGATAGTTTGGTGTAGCTGTACCATAACGTCTTTCTCTCTCTCAAGGCATTGTAAATAAAATTGGATGTACGGTAGGAAAAAAACCCCTATTTTTTAATTTTTACTTTTTTATTTCTTTCTAGAGTAGGCTATGTAGAGAAACTATGGGGGATTTGATGCGAGTGAGAGGAACCTGTGATAGATATCTGAGAAATTGTGCTGTCATAAATTTAGCATTTTCTGCCCTTCAGGATGGATTGTGAAAAAACAGAACTCATAGCAAGAAATTTGGGGGCAATAGTTGAGTTTTGGTTTTAATGTTTTCAAAGCACTTTGCAGCCTTCTAAAAATCTGGTTTGGTTCTTTTTAAGTTATTGTTTTGATTTGGGGGCTTTGTTCTTGATATTTATGAATATTATTCCTGATTTGCTTACAGAGTCGAGAAATGCTATAAATTTATACTACAATGTCTTGTAATATAAATTAATAGTATTTTTCTTTGTTGCAGATTCTTTTATTAGATTGTAAAAAATATATTAAATGCTGTCAAAACAATGTGAGATGCTATGGTGTATCTGTAGGTGAAGACACTGATGACTGTATTCAGCAGATCTGTGGTAATGTTTCCTGAAGTAGTATTATGCACAGCCCTATTCAGAGATGAGCTGCAAAGATGCCTTTTTATTTGTCCCGAAGGAAGAGGAAGTAATTAGGAAACTAATGAGCTATACATTATGTTTTTTCCATTGTAAAAATTATTCAGGTGGTATATGGTAATTGAACTGCAGTCAGACTAAAGTCATATGGATGAAGGTACTGAATTGCTTAGTATGTTGTCAACATCTTCCTCTCTCCTGCCAAATCTGAAATATATTGGTTTAATTGAGTTCTTGTAGTCTTAAAAAAAAAAAATTCCATATTTTACTTACGTCTGCATTTCAAAATGTACATTGAGTTTCCCCAGCCTGCATGATAAGCATAGTTTGTGCGTTCATACTGGGTTTTAATTTAGTTAAATAGATTTTAATTGAAGTATTAATTAAAAGTCAGCTGGTCTTTGTGTCAAACTGTTTATTTTTTGTTTAGTAAGGTTTTTTTTTTAGATTATAGTTAGTCTACCCAGCTCATTTTAATAATCCAGAGTGTTACGTTCAATGGAATTATTGCATGGGAGGTGTTTTTCTCTTATTCATTTTTTTTTTCTGTATTTCGGTTATTAATCCGTTAAATGCGTAATTCTGCTAATCTTAAAACACAACAAAAAAAATCCAAATATGTTGCTCCTATATTGTATTTCAAAAGAGTTTGTGTTTTGTATAGAAGTAGTGCAATAATTAGGGCCCTTCATAATTTTGTCAGTCATTATTGTATGCTTTGGAGCATGAAATATGATGATTATTTTTGTAAGCCATTTCATCAAAAACTACTTTTATATCTATATCTAAAATTCATTACAGGAATGACAGAGATTACAAATGTTGGTCAGGTATGGGATGATTGAAAAACTGCAAACTCTTTGAAATATTGCAAATAAATTATCTCAATTGATTTAGGAATTCAACAATTGTGGCATAACCTAGTATTTCCTCTTCTTTTATTCTAAATAAATAGATAAAGGGCCAGATTCTCAGACCCCAATTTTGCAAATGCTTGCAGGCCTTGCTAACACTTACTAATTCAGAAGTGTTTGAAGGATCCCTCTATAATTCCTTGTATAAAACTCTTACCAAGTTGGTAGAATGTTCCTGCAGTACCAAATTCAAGTTTCTGTACAAAGTGATTTCTTGGATCAACCATTGTGTTAAACAAGAGAATTGCTACTTCCAAGTGTAATTCGATAGTTCAGTAAAATTAACTACAGTTCAAGTTCTCTTCATTGGGCTATTAAGATGTTTTTTGTGTTCCAGGAAGAGAGGCGCACCATGAACAACTAATCTATGCTGCATCTCTCTGTGGTACTCTTGAGAGTATCTGTACAGCACACTTAGTATCTTGGAATTGTATTTTTTTAATGGGATGCAGACGATACAACATTTTAGAGAAATGGCTATGAATGCACTTGAGAACCTGTACAGAAACACATAATGCACAGAAACAATATTAAGCCTTTTCTTTGTGTGTTTGACTTCGCAGATACTGACTTTAATCGGATTACTTGCATGCCTAAATTTAGACATGCATCATAGTAGCATTACACATTTTGGTGACATTCTGAGATCTATTTGATGTGTGTTAATTGTGAAGCCAGAAGCTTAATGCCAAGCAAAAGGAGAAACATTTTGAATCTAGTTTAGCATAGGAAAAGTCGAAATGGGATACGTTTAGTATCTTGTACCAAAAAAAGAATTCAATCTTTTTAAGAAGGAGAAAGTAAAGATGAAAAATTTGCCAGATCTTAGTTATGTGGACTGTTGTGTAATCATTCAACAAAGAAATTAAAATTTGTGCTTTATGAATAGAGAAATTTATTTAACAAAAGTTTACCTGAGAGTAATTTGCTTTTCACTAACTTACTAAGAGATGCAAATATTATTTTGATTGTTTTGCTGAAAATAAAATGTTACACAGTAACAACCTAAGGAGCAGTCTTCTAGCTTTAGTAATGTAGAAATGATTTTTTTAAAAAAGATTTGCTTATCTTTATGGACAAGACTCTTAAATTGGGACATACATTCTTTTGATAGAGAACAAATTGGACTCTGAAACTTCTGTACAAGGACAATGTGTAAACCTAAAGCACAAAAGGTCAAAACATTCAGAATTGTATTCTGGAACTTCCATTTCTTCAGAATGGGTCTGTCTGCCTCAATTTAAATCGGCCTCTTCCCTGGACCAACTGCTCCATCCAGTAAACTTATTGTACGCTTGAGCACAGAGTGGTCAGTGAACATTAATGTTCTGTAAATCACAGGTTTCTGGCTAATGAGGCGTTCTGTGCTGATGTGTCTCACTTGTATTAGTAGTGAGACACAGGGCAGTGATGCAGTGGATAAGCTTTGCGAGTCTAATAAAGCAATGAAATAGGTGCTTTAGGTTGTACACCAGTGTTACTGGAGGAGGCTGCATCAAGAAATGAACCTTGACTCTCTCCCAAGGTCATACACACCCCGAGTGCAGACCTCAAGAATTTCTGGAGCATGACTTAGACTCTGTGCATGTGATGAAGAGTTTCAGGTTATCCACAAAATAGTGTTATAATGTTGGCATCTTGGTATAATTTCTTGAAAGACACATACTGAGGGAACAGTTCCAATGTCTTCAAATGCTTGTGAAAGGGATTAGGAATTTATTTGAAATGCAGGTGAATGTTGTGAAGGGGAAGAACAGCTCTGAAGTGTATAGATGTTAATTCGAGATTTTCATATCTGAAGAGCCATGTTTGCATGGAGGATCTTGTCTTTAGGCATTTAAAGACTGAAAAGGGTGAGAAATTAAATAAAACCCAAAGTTATGATACATTCTTCAAAGCAATGTCTTGAGCAGCTGTTATATGGTATATAGTTTATTTATTAGTGGCAAGTTCTGGGGTAAAGCTAACTGTTAAACTGTTAAAGCGTATTAGTATTATGGGAAAATGCTTATTCTTATTTTTCAACAATTCTTTAAGATGGAAATTTTATAGCAGTGGTTGTCTCTTGCATATCTGGGTTTCAGCTACTCCGTCTGCTGCAGCTGTATGTATTTGATAACCAACATGCTTTTTGCCCCTTTTCCAAACTGCAGAGTCCTTATCTTAAAATACTGTCTACAGTCTGAGGATTTTTCTCTGGGAAATATACCCAAATTATGGCATAAATCGAGCTTCTTAATTCATCTGCTAAACTCCTTCAAACGCACGTTTAGTACACTCCTGTGTGGCAGATAGCACAGCTGAAAGTATAGGATGAGCCATACGTACAACAGAATAACTTCGCTTTACTTCGTTTAAAGCCCTAAATGCTAGGAAAGCAACATGAAGTACAGATGACTAGCCTTGTTTTTCTGAGTCTTAGGGGCTTCATTTTAGCTTTTTTGAGCAATGTGAATTTTGCTGCGGGTTTCAGTAGGAGTATAGCTGCAGAAGTATTTAACCAATTGGGAGCAGATATATGCTAGCTATTACATGATAATATAATTAATTGATAGTGAACTGTACTGAAAATAGTAATTAACTAAGACTTCACTAATCTGTTCTTCATTATCAATGTGTATTTTAGTCTGCATTAAATAAATGGTATTGTCTTCCTAAAGCTCAGCAAAGACAAAACAGTAAGACTGTTAATTGTGGGAAGGTTGTCCAGAGTATGTTGGGCATCTGTGGAGACATCTTTAAATAGAGGAGACATCTTTAAATGAATGGAATAAGCTGTCCCAGCAGAATGCTCTAATACCATCCCATTTTACTGGGAAGCCCTCTGTTAATTCAAAGTATACTATTGTAATTTTACTATCTGCTTCTGTCTATTGATATTTCATTAACTGTAATGGTAGTGGTTAACGAGCTTTACACTTTATCCCTAATCCTTGTCTCTGCTATTAGTCAAGTTATTCATTTACATTCGGGTTACAGAGGGTCTTGGTCACCACTGCAAGTTGGAAAGATGAGAATTCCCACTCTGGGCCAAATCAACAGCCTCTTAAGTCTTCTGAGGGTGGCTTCCAACAAAAGGTGTGGAATATCCTGTGATGGATAATTGAGAAATAAAAAGCATGCAGGATGCGATTTTTCAAAAGCAGTTGGAGCTGAGCTAACATGAAAGTATAAGGCTTAATTAGTGTCTAGGGTCATGGGATTCCAGTGGCTTTTGAAAGTTATTTGTTACGCATAAAGTTTTTTGCTCTTAGTATGTTTCTTTTTGATACATGGTTCTTATCTCTGATCCATTTCAAACATAAACACAGGTGTACAGATGATGACAAGAAGAAAAAAACTATTTCTTTGAAATATTAGTTAAGTATATTCAAAATTCAATATTGGCTGAGTGAGATGTCTCTACCTCTTACACCTCTAAATCTCAGTAGGCTTTTCAGTGTTAGTCACTGTGAATAGATACATACATGTAGCTGGAGGAAAACATAATAATTATAACAGTGTTTAGCATAGCAGGCTTTGCTGATTATGGAATCATTAATTTTATTTGAATCACAAGGCTTTATATATGTTATTTTTGTCTCTCTGTGACATTTTCTGTGGTACTGAGCTATGGAGAGTTGGAGTAATCTGGGTACTTTGTTGACATCATTCTACTAATATGTTACTGTAAAGTGTCTTTTGGATAAAACCTTACACAACAGAAAGGACCATGACTTGTATAAGCACAAACACAGAGTGAAGGATTTGGTTTTCATTTCTGAACTAAGTTTTCCTTGTGACTCTCTGTGAACTTAAAGTGCCCATTTGGCATTTTATAAATAACAATAATAATCTGTTAACATCTATTAAGAAATTGAAAATGGTGTGTTGTGTTTGGCTTTATTTTTCTGTTGTTTTTAAACAGAAATTTTAAAACTTCTTGAGCAATGCAACTTCTCAGATAATTCTGGGACAACTTAGGCATTTTGACATTTTGTGGGGTTCTCTTATACTCCTTATAGAAAGCTTACTGCAGATGTCAGTGAAGTCCTTAGCTTTTAGTTGTTCTCCAGAATTCCCCATTTACTTAATACTTCTTTTCCATGTTGGTAGTCACCATGAAGTCTTCTTCTATTCATTTGCTTCTCAGCACTTTCTCTGTTTGTCCTGTCAGTGCCTTGAAAAAGTCATCTTTCAACCCTTCATCTCTAAAGGTGATTTCATCTTACTGCATATTTGAAGGACAACACAACAAGTCATTATTAGGAGACTCTTGTTTTGGGAGAGAATGTTTTGCTTAGCCATTGTTTGGAGTATTTTATGAGGAGCAAGGGTGTAGGGACAGAGATGAAGTTATATTACCTTTCCCCTTTGGATTAAGGCTGATGCCAGTCTGCCACTCTGCTTTTCCTTTAGAGCTATGACCCTGAGCTGCTTTTCTGTTGGTTTCAACATTAAAATACAGGACATCTCCCAATCAAACATGTAGCAGACAGTCTTGCAAAAATCTTATCAGCCTCAGAAGAGGCACTGATCCAAAATCTTGTACTTCTTGGGGAAATGTTACACTTCCTTTTCTACCTTGCGCTATGCTTCAAAATACATTAAAAATAAGTCAGTTACAATTCTTTTTATGAATGGCCTAATTATGCTGGACATTTCAGAGTCTTGCTGAGGACATACCTGTTTGACTTGAATTCCCTTAAGTTTCTTTTTAATGAAGCAGCTCACTACACTGCCCAGAGTTTTAAGCACTCTCCCATTGGAACTACAGGGATGCATCCACGGGAAACTACTGCTTTCAGTAAGGTGGCTATTGAACAGGGTTTGGGGGTTTTTTGTTTGTTTGTTTGGGGCCTTGTTTGTTTGGTTTGGTGGTTTTGGTTTGATTTTTTTCTCTTTTTTGTTTGGTTTGAAATCACAGCTTTCGACTTAGATACTTAAATCTGCCTGCAGTTACTGTTTCTCTTTTATCTGACTGCACCTCGCCTAAACTTGCTTGAAAATGTAACTGCATAGTATGGTTTTACCTTGAATTAACACACCTTTTGTCTTCTCTACTCCCCACAACCACCTGCTGGTGATAAGGCTCCAAAAAGGCAAGGTTTAATCAAAGTCACGTTTGGGGTTAATAGTTTGCACACCATAGCCATGTGTACACAGGGCTGTGTTCAGAGAGGAGGATACTTAATGACTAACCCCATCCATCTCTCCCCAGACACGTTCCTGTTCCTTGGCAGGCTGTACAGGCAGGAGTGCACAGGAGCAGGTGAGATGAAGGTTACTGCAGCTGAAGGTGACTGGCGATGCACCCACTGAGTTGTTCTGCCGGTTGGCCACCAGGTGGAACCAGGGCTGCTCTCGGGGACCCGCAGGAATTGCATCTCCTCCGGGCTGGGCTCGGCTCCAAAGCAAAGCGTAACAAAGCCCCTGCCCACTCCAGCACAGGATAAAGGCACCCACCAGCCTTGCATGTGGAGGGGGCTGCATCAGCACACTGACGGCTCAGGCAGTGTTATCACCTGGCTGGTCAGCCCTTACCTTAACCACCAAGAACAATACTCAGAGCGTGTTCATCTCCCACCATCCTAGCTCTTCATCACTGCTTTTTCATAATTCTCTTGAGGTTGCAGTGTCAGGACTGGCAAGTAGGAGCACTAACTGTAAACTTTTTCTCTTAAATAAACAGAGGTAAGTTGTGTGAATAGCCCTGTTTCTGTAAGTTTTGTTCCAATATTTTGCCCAGCCTATGTCACTTCCCTGCCATTGCAAACCCCTATTATCCTTTTGTCACTATCTGGGTAAAAGTCCTCATGTGCAGAGTGTCCAGGCACCAGAGCAAACACAAGAGATAAGGGAAGGGCTGCACTCTCAACTCAGTGGATAAGAATGCTAATTTTGATTTCTCTTTACTATCTAGTTTCCAACAGTCAAATTTATAGAGAGCCTTGTTGCTATTACCAAGTTTGGCTGAAAAATTCTCTACTTGGTGACTAGTTAGGTGGGAAATAGAGGAGAAACAGGACAGAAAGCATCACATGTACTTCTTTCTCTTTTTGCCTTTCTTGATAAAGGCTGGACAATTTTTGAATAGAAACAAAAATCTACTATACATACTAATTGAAGGACATAAAGCTTTCACAAAAAACAGAAAGCATTCCAGAGCTTCCAAAGTAATGCTACAACATTTAAGGGGAAAAAAAAATCTAAAGCTTTTGAACCTTTATACATTCTGAAGTGATCACTGACTTGTTGCACAGCTGAGATTTCTCCTCTGTGTTTGTACAACATGGGGGCAAGGGGGGTGAAAAAACATCTTAGGAGCCTGAGAACCAAATGTTTTTCTGAATACAGGATTCAGCTACACCATTTCTTCTTAAGTATTTTGGCATATGTCACACACATTTTTCTTTTGCTACGTGCCAAAAAACCCCTGTTCCTCCTAAAGAAGTAACATTCCACAAGGACAGTAGGAAGGTTTCACGCTGTACTTGGTGCTGTGAACTGCCCCATTAAAAGCACACTGCAGTCTCTCTCACTGCCTCACTAACATGCATGGCAGTATCTGAATAAAATGAACAGTTGCCCTTTCCTGTACCACCACGAGAACTGACCCTGTCCTTCTTGGTAATTGGAGTTGGCAGGCTGAGTAAAACCATGTCCAACATTTAAGACTTAGCTCATGTAAGGACACTGTGATATACCAGGATAACCAGGAAGAGTTTTCTTCCTGGGCAGAAGGAAAACAATTTTTTTTAAAGTTACTTGTTTTTTACTGCAGAATTCTAAACATGGAAGAAAAAAGGAATTTTATAAAACTAGGACTTCTACAGCAGCACCCCCTTGCACTCAGTATTATTCTACAGTGGAAAGTGTAGCTTTTCCTCATGCAAAACTAACACCTTTAAAAAAAAATACAGTTGGAAGTGATGGCTTTGTGATACTGTTCCCATTTTCATGATTCTTGGAAGAATTACACTGAACTTTAGCAGCCAGTTGAAGAGGAAGTTATCCTTCTTCCAAACTTACATTAACCAGCATAATACAGAGGGAGAAAGTCACTGGTCTGAAGTTATTCTAAAGCATAAAAAACCTCCCAACTACCCGACCAAAAATTATCACACACAACCCCTTCCCCCACTTTGCTATATAAAGATCAATGCACAGGGAAACTATTCTGAGATTTTTTTTCTGTATTTGAACCAGTATGAACACCTTTTGTCTTTTTGTTAATTTTTAAAGCAGTTCAGTATGAGGAAGCTGTGTGAAGACTGCTTTTTTTTTTTTCCACAGCATCAAAATTATTTGTATTTCCTCCAAGAGTAGTTTCAATTGAAACTAAATGAAGAAACATACAAATATCCAGAGCAGAGATAGGTCTGAACATTGGCATAAATCAGGTATGAGGGACAACTTGCTTTAAAAGTGTATTACAAAAATACCATGTCCACATTCTGACCAGGGTTTAAAATTAAGATACCTGGATACTCTGGAAGTATCTATTTCAATCTAGTATTTTTGCCATGTAAACCCCTTCCTAGAAAATCAAGATTTACTGAGTCTGAGTTGCTTACTGAATCCTTTTCATGGAAGAAGCATGAGCTACATGAATTACATGGCTTGGTATTATAATTTATTTGTTTACAATCGTCATGTACCCTGCCTCTGGGTACAGTAAGTTGAGTGCTGCGTGTTCCCTCAGACACAAAAGCAGTCCTGTAGTATGATGGGGCTCTTTGAAGTGACAAAAACATCAGTGAAGGAAGAAAAAAAATACAACAGCCTGTCAAATAGATTTTGAAAAAAATGTATCAGTCTCAGCAGTTAATTGCAACAAAAACTTAGAGGGAGGTGGTGGCAGTCTCATTAGTCTCTAGCAGATGGATGGCTCTTCCACTGCATGAGCACCTTCAACAACAGCTTTCACACACTTGGCCATTGTCTGGGATGCTCTACTGATGGAATCTGTAAAAAAAGAAATCCAAACATGTCAGTGCACAGACACAATACAAAATTAATTTAGTACAAGACTGGATACAAAGAGGATAAATAAAATCACTTAGTTGAAAATACAGTCTGTGCTTTATGTAAATTCCAAATAATTTTACTGAAACATTTTGTTTCTTCCGAAGAATCAAATCCTGTGTATCTCAGCAGAAAGCTTTAAATGAATCATAAGAACCTTACTGTAAAGCTAAGTAAAATGTTCTGCTGCTTTCAGAATGGAAAGACCACACAATACATACCTGTCATATAAAAGTCTTTTATTGTGAGCTGAGGTGGAACAAGAGGATCAGCAAGAAGCTGTTGCTTCGCTAACTGTGGAAAGAAAGGAAAATAAACTTTATGATAGGAACTTGTTACCAAAGCATTTGTTTAGTGAATTCTGCATTCAGAGCATGTCAAAAACTTATACATACTTACATACCAAGATTTTTTTAAAAGCATTATGCTATATAACAGCACTAAATCATGCCAAGATGCTTCAGTTTTGCTTACCTTTGCCAATTCATTTGCCTGGATGAAGTAGTTAGCTTCTTCCACATCATCATATCGAACCAGATTGGGTGATACCTCTTCTAAACGCTTCCGTATTTGATCAAGGTTCTCATAAGGCAAGGTCAAACCAGCCAACTAAGAGATTCACAGATAGAAATGCTATCATGTCTAATTTAATTCAGAGTGCTTTAGATTAACAATCCATTAACATGCCTTAAGTAAAATGAGGAAAAGTCTACACTCCTGAAAACACAGGCAGTTAGAATGCACAGACTGAAGCCAAGTCCCAGTGTGCTGCTGGACTTCTGATGCCTACGAAATCAACACTTCCCCATGTTAAAAACCAGGCTGTCCTGTTTGCTATACAAGGGATAAAAAGAAAAGAAGTACTTTTCTCCTTCCATATTTGATTTTCCTTAGCTTACCACCAAATGAGATAAAAGTTGATGCAATTATCAATGCATCTTGTTCCCTGTGAGTAGTAAGCACATATTTGACCTCATCTAATGATACCAGATCCTGGCCTCGAGAGTCTATGCTGTTTTCTTTCTAAAAAGCAAGAAACTGCATGCTCCCACCAGTTTCCTTTAAAGCACTTCACAAGGACCTGCAAAATTTGCAAAGCTTCACCCATTATGCATTCTAACTGCATACAGCACCTACAGTATTACAGCTGTCCTCAAAAGGGAAACAATATGATTTAACTCACAGAATTAACATAAGATTCAATATAAAACATTACTTCTTAAAACTATGTGTTTCCCTGAAAATCTGTCCTTTTTTTTCACATTGGAAAGTGTTTACAAAAAGGAACTTAGCCTCTCAGAATACTTTCATTAGAAGCAACTTAAAACAGCCAGAGTACCTCAGAGACAGCCCTAATAATTTTCCAGTCTTCCCTTGCCATCCCAGGAGGTGTTACTGCTACTCTTGTCTGCTGGGCTCGACCTTCAGTATTCACATATGTGGCTGCCTTCTCTGTATATGCTGCTCCTGGGAGAATAACATCAGCCATGGGAGCTCCCACATCTCCATGATGCCCTAAATACATGGGAACAGGAATCAGTACACAACCATGAGACATAAGTCGAAATAGAAAAAAATGCTTTACTAAAACAGAATTAGAATTTCTATATTCCCAGAAAAAAAGGGTTTTCTAAGTTTTGCTTAGCCAGTAATCTGAAGCCTATTAGGCTGGCTGCTCTGAGGTCTTAGTTGCCTAATACTTTGGGGAGAATGAATGGACTACAAGCAGGAGGAAATGGTACTTCAGTCTCTACAGTGAAGATTCAGATTTGGGAGGTTCTTGGAAGAAGTATTGTTAGATTAAGATCACATTTTGGTATGACAGAAGAGCTGGAAACTAATGCTGTTTTGTCTGCCAGGTCTGAAGCTATGTTTCAGAAGACCTGTACTGGTTTACATTCCCTTATTACTCATCAACTGTTTCCCATCTTTACCTAAGAAACAAGTAACCAGTATTTCAGTTATGTGTTACAAGTTCCATTTCTTGGCAGAAAACAAAGGCTGAAATTCCTCAAAGGGTTTAATGCCATGCTTATGCTTTTTCTCCAACTATTAAGATAACAACACTTCTTAATTTACATCTACTAATTACCTTGATAGATGATAAAACAGTCCTTTGGCAAGTCTTGACGTGTTATACAACCTGAATCTGCTCCCAAGAGATACAATACTTTGGGAGGACTTTTCCTAATTGCCTCAACTCCTGGTTTGAAACCCAAGTCCAAAGCAGCTACTTGACTTGCTACCCTGTAGGAACAAATAAATCATGACTTTAAGTTATTTCAGAATTCTTCTCCCATCAGAACAGACTTAACTTACTTTTCTGACTAAATATTTTGAAGGGATGTAAGAGGTTCCTAATAGTAACAAGACAAACATGAAGCTTAAAGGCAGCTGAATTTTTTGATGGAGTATCAAGTTAGTTTTGCACTTTGACAACCTGACAGCATTTAAAGTTTTCACAGGGAATCTCACCTATTTAAGATGGGATAGCAAAAATAAAGGCTGACATTGAAAGTCAGGACTGAGCAGCAGGCAGCTCACTGATGAAACCTGATGCTCTAGATGACATTTCAGCTATGAATGGAACTCATCAGGTCTTTAATTTAGGGCACTCACATGGAAGATAAAAGACCAACTCTTGGGCCATCAGCTACTCGAAATCATCAAAGACTTAAGACCACTGTTTCATCACTATTCATTTATTCACACATAAAAATACTTTTAAAATAATGAAATAATCACTCTCATTTTCTGGCGGTCTTCCTTTTCCAAAGCAACAGTTTTGCATAATCCTCCATAATCAGGTGCCAGTCTTATTTAAAAAAGATTCTCTCTAGAGTACAGTCTTCCAATGTAACTCATTTTGTCTGACACAGCCAGACATAGAGGTTTCAATAAGTTAAGTTGCCTTTTACACTTAAAGTAGAACGGATGGTGCACCATAAGTATGGAACTCAATATGAAAGACTGCCAAACCACACTTGTATCATGAGAGTTCTTTAACTCATCAGTGTTTTGATACTAAATATTTCAGTTTCAGCAGCAGAATGTTATATTCAAGTTTCTTTCAGAGGACCAAGCCCTGCTCTAACTATACTAGTTTTATATCAATGAAGCTGCTTTTAGCAGAAGAAATTTGTTGAGTCTCCGGAACTGAGTGTCATTACATTGACTGAAATAATTTTTCCTTTACAGAGATGGTCAATTTGACAGTCAGAATTTCAGAAAGGGAGTGGTGAAGGATTGTCCTTCAAGACAAGAGATGCTTGTCTATTAGGAGTAATATCCCAATAAACTGAATACTCAAGATCAAAAGCCCTCAAATGAAAACCTTTGAAGCTTTTCTATTAACTGTTCAGTTGAGAAGCTGCACAGTAAAAGGAATATTAAAAAAACAAAAACAAAGAAACAATATTATTTAAATACTCTTGCCATTTTGTTTTTCTTCCTCTAGATAAAATGCAGTCATTTAGCACGTGACACTGGTCTACTGTGCATCCTACTGAGCACTACGGTAGATGTTATCAAGCTGTCTTGTGTTCTATGTCTAAATCAAAACCTTAAATTCTATATTTGAATATAATAAATTAATAAAATCCCATGGAGAACCTGCAAAGTTTGCCAGGTCAAGGAATCCATTTTTATTAAGAAGTTTTTGCTAGCTTGTACTTCTGGTTTTTACACTCGCTACAGGTTTTAACCCAATAAGCTGCTTGTGTGTATACGAAGCAATCTGTACACATAGGTTGTGGTACCCCATGTAGCCCAATGTGCAAGCAAGCTACTCCCCAAAATATTTTAAAGCAAACCTGTGTAGGATGTTCATGACTTTCCAATCAGCAGCAGCACCGCTCTTGGTCCTGGCATTCTGTGCAATGGTGGAAACAGCAGCATGGATGGCAGCTCCATCACTGCGCTGCAGGGCTGTGCTTCCCACCACCACCATTGGCTTTTTGGCATGGTCAAGGACCTGTGAAGTCAAGAAGCAGAAATTCATTCCACAGCTGCAAAAACAATTCTTGGTACAGATAATGTAACAAATCCCAAAATCTCTCCATAAGTCTCTCTCATGCAAACCTACAGTTCCAAAATCGTCATTGTTTCATTTAGAGATAAAGGCAAGAGAAACTGCTGGAAGCAGGAAACTACCTTGTCAGTACAGAACTGTACACTGGATAACCACACATTTAAGTGGAAACAGCAGCGCCTGAAACAGCCTGTTTTATGTCAAGAAATATGCCAGGAGTTTCCTGCACTGCAAAGTTTTACACACCTGAATATATTACACAGTTTATACATACTTGGTGCACACTAATCACTACCTCATCTCTGCATTTGATTAAAAGCACATAACCCCATCTACAACATGGTACTTCTCTTCAAATCTGTCCCTGGGGAATTCAGATTATTACTCAATACCTGTGGAATTTAACAGTCACACTCTTAAGTTCTGTGTACCTTGGAGAAGGCATGTTTGCCAGAAGCAATATCCTGAAGTATCTGTGGGGACTCTCCTAGATGTTCATACGTGTAGGTCAAATTCACAGGAGAGCCAACAAGGGCCACTTGCAAGTCATTGTGAAGCCAGCTGAAAATACAGCAAACATTTTATAAAAATTAAAGAAATATAGAGTTTTACCCAGCCAAAGCCACTAATTATAACTTCAGCAGTAGCTTAAAATAGGATTGCAAAGGAATTTAAATGGCATTCATTGTTTTCTTAACATGCAATTTAGCTTTATTCTG
>VZRF01011426.1:9225-20311 GCA_013396875.1 Vireo altiloquus
GGGAATTGGAATTAACAGGGCAGGAAGAGGGAATTAATGGGAATTAAAAGGGTGGGAAGGAGGAATTAACGGGGTGGGAATTGGAATTAACGGGACAAAAATTGGAATTAACGGTAATTAACGGGGTGAGAAGGGGAAATTAATGGGGTGGGAATTGGAATTAATTGGGAATTAATGGGGTGAGAATTGGAATTAACGGTGTGGGAAGTGGGAATTAACAGGGTAGGAAATGGGAATTAACGGGGTGGGAATTGGAATTAACGGAGTGAGAATTGGAATTAACGGGGAATTAACAGGGTGGGAATTGGAATTAACAGGGTAGGAATTGGAATTAATGGGGTGAGAATTGGAATTAACAGGGCGGGAAGGGGGAATTGGGATGGAGAGGTTGGCTCCTGCTTTGGTCTCCTTCCCTGGGGCTTTCCAGCTCTGCTCAGCCGTGGATAACCCAGGAATAATCCCCACCAAAATCCACATTTTCCCACCTTCCTTTTGTGGGGTGAGGGGTTTTTGGGATCATGAGAGTCGAGGGAGAGAATCCTGGGATGGTTTGGTTGGATGGGACCTCAAGGCCCACCCAGTGCTGTGGGCACAGACACCTCTTGCTGTCCCAGATTATCCCAGCCTGGCCTTGGGCACTGCCAGGGATCCAGGGGCAGCCACAGCTCCTCTGGGAATTCCATCCCAGCCCCGAGCCACCCTCAAAAGGAAGAATTTCTCCCCAAAATCCCATTTAAATCTCCCCTTTTCCCAGTGGGAAGCCATTCTCTGTGTCCTGTCCCTCCATGCCTTGTCCCCAGTCCCTCTCCAGCTCTCCTGGAGCCCCTTCAGGCCCTGGAATGTTCTGGAAGCTCTCCCTGGATCCTTTCCCTTCTCCAGGTGAGCACTCCCAGCTCTCCCAGCCTGGCTCCAGAGGGGCTCCAGCCCTGGAGCAGCTCCGTGGCCTCCTCTGGGCTCTCTGCAGCAGCTCCACATCCTCCAGTTGGGGTCCCAGGGCTGGGGGCAGCTCTGCAGGTGGGGCCGAGGGGCAGAACCCCCCCCGAGCTGCTGGGGGTCAGCCCAGGGCACCTTCGGGGTCGTGCCCAGCCTCTCACCCCACCCCAAAATCTCCTCTCTGTCCCTTCATTCCCAGCCTGGATCCATCCCTTGGGATTGCCATGCCCCAAGGGGCAGCTCCAGTGCCTGGGCTGGGACAACCCCGAGAGATTCCCTGGAGCTCGCTGAGGTCCCTTGGGACGGCCTCGTCCTTCGGGATTGTCCTCGGTGTCACCTGCAGACCTCCCGAGGCTGCCTTCAATCCCTTCATTTACATTAATGAACATGTTAATTAACTCCGGCCCCAACAGGCACCCTGGACACCTTGATGTCCATCCAACTCTGAGCTGTTGGTCACTTCCCTCTGGATGGGATCATCCCACCAGTTCCTTACCCATTGATTGTCCACCCATCAACCCAGCTCCACTTCAGGGCAGAGAACATCCTCAAAAACCTCTGAGAATCCCAAAAATCAGGGCCCAAAACCCCACAGAGGATCCAAACTGTGCCCAAAACCCTCCCAAAACCAGACATTTGTTTTCCTGGCGTTCTTGGCGTTTCCACCAAAAACTCCCAACTGCTTCCGTTTTCCTCATTTTTTGGGAAAGGGGGATGGAAAAACCAAGCTCTTTCCTTACCTTGGTGGGGAAATAGCGACTGAACTTGAACTTTTTCAGGGTCAGGGTCATGGAGTAGGTGCCGAAGAAGAGGATGAAGGACATGAGGGCCAGGTCGGGCACGAATTTGCAGGATTTTCCCACTAAGCTGCCTCCGTATTTGAGACATTCCTTCTTACTCAGCTGGGTCCAGTCCAGAGCTGTGAGGTTGATAGCATTGGACTGGGGAGAGACGTCCAAAAAAAAAGCAAAATCAGGAAAATTCGAAAGGATGGCGGTAAGGGGGAATTCCAGCCCCCATGGAGAAAAATTGGCATTTTTAAGTTGCAGCGTGGAAGGAAAAGGAAATTTCCTGCCCAAGCCCCCAAAATTTGTACTCTAGAGATTGCATTGTGCAAGGAAAAGGGGTAATTCCTGTCCAAACCCCAAAATTTGTACTTTGGGGATTGCATTGTGAAAGAAAAGGGCAAATTTCCTGCCCAAACCCCAAAATTTGTACTTTGGGGATTGCATTATGCAAGGAAAGGGGAAATTTCCTGTCTAAACCCCCAAATTTGTGCTTTAGGGATTGCATTGTGGAAGAAAAGGGCAAATTTCCTGTCCAAATCCCCAAAATTTGTACTTTAGGGATTGTGTTGTGGAAGAAAAGGGCAAATTTCCCATCCAAACCCCCAAATTTGTGCTTTAGGGATTGCATTGTGGAAGAAAAGGGCAAATTTCCTGTCCAAGTCCCCAAATTTGTGCTTTAGGGTTTGTGTTGTGCAAGGAAAGGGCAAATTTCCCATCCAAACCCCCAAATTTGTGCTTTAGGGATTGCATTGTGGAAGAAAAGGGCAAATTTCACAACCAAATTGAGCAAAATTGGCATTTTTAGCCACTGCAGCTTGCAAAGAAAGGGAAATTTCCCTGTCAAACCCCCCAAAAGAGCAGTTTAAGCCATCTCAGCACGCAAGGAAAGGAGAATTTCTAAGGCTGCTGCCACTGGGATACCCCAAACCACAGGAAAATCGCAGAGCTGGTATAAATTTTTGGAGGAAAAAAACATGGATTTGGTGCTGCTGAACCCCACTGGGAACCCAAATCAGCACAAATTTTGCTCCGAGCTGATCCATCCTCCTCCCTGGGATGCTGAAATCCCTCGGATCCGCTCTCCCCATCCCCAAATTTCCCTCTGGGATGAGCAGCCCCTGCTTACCAGAGAAACGTTAGTGGTGTTCGGTGCCACTGGAGCTGAAGCATCAAGCAAGGTCGCGTTGGCTGCGGGAAAGGAGTCGGTTATTGAGGTTTTGGGGCTAAAACCGAGCTTTTGGGCACTCAAACCGGCTGGGCTGCACCTACCGAGCCCGGGCAGGGATTGGCGTCCCATGAGACCAGCAGATTTTTATTTTGGGGCAAAAAACTCCCTTATTTTCCCAACCCTGCAGCGACTTCTCCCCGATTAATCCCACGCGCCGGGGAGGACGTGGCGGCTCCCGCGGCAGCTTCTCCCTCCGGGGCTGGCAAGGGAGGATTTTTTTGAGGAGCTTCCCAGTTCCTAAAATTTCAAGGAGCTTCTCTGGGAAGCCTCCAGGAGCGGGATGGACTCAAAACCACGAGGGTGGAAGGCTGAGAAAGGAGCCTGGGAGTTTTGAGGGTTTTGGGTTTTTTGGAGGGGTGGCACTCAAATCGTGCCTGATTTGCCTTTTTTTTTAATCATTATTCTTTTTTTTCTTTTTTTTTTTTTAAATCTTTTTGGGAGCGTTTTGGTGTCACCAGTGCAAAATTCCTTCTGTTTCAGCCCCCGGCACCTTCTCCTCCAGGCACAAGAGGCAGCTCCGCTCGGCTCTTCAGGCAGCACAGCTCCGCAGCTCCAGGAGCACCCCAGGATTCTCTCGGGGTGCCCCGAAAAGAGGGAATTCCGGGAATTCCGGGATGGCTTTGAGCTCCCCCCTGCTCTTCCATCCTCTCTTCGCCAAGCGGGAATTTCGGGCGCCGCCTCCATCCCCGGCGCCGGGGATTAATGAAGGAGAAGTTGGGTTAGGACAGAGACCCCCAGGGCTGCCAGGACCGAGCTCTGGGGAACAAACCTGGCCCTATAAACATCAGCATTGCTCTTATTTTTTTCCTCCGCAACCTTTTCTTTCGGCACAAACCCCATTTTGGGATTTCTACGCCCTAAAGGGCTGCGCGGCACTGGTGGGATTCAAGAGAGGAGCCCTCAGGGCCCTACACAAACCCTTTTAGAGAGAGAGAAAATACAGAGGGGGGGAAAAAAATAACAACGGGACCCCCCCGTGGGGGGAGAGTATCAAATATTAAAATAGTTTTAATATTTAGAAGGCGATACTCACTTGAGATTGAAATCAGCCCCAATTGATGTGTGCAGCAGAGACAAATATGGGACAAATCAGTTATAATAATCAAAAATCAGCACGGATGAAAAAAAAGGGATTTAAAAAAAAATATATAAGGATGGATGGGGGAATAAACGGAATTTCTAGGGGAATGTTAAATCCAACACCGCTGTCTCGGGCAGCCAGGGCGAGGAACGGGAATGGGAATTGGGGTGCAGACGCCTCTCGGCTGCTCGGGGTTTGCTCGGGATGGGGGCTTGGAAAAGGGGAGACCTCCCTGGAGGCTGAAGGCTCCTCCTGCGGTAAAGCCCCGGAGCTGCCGGGCAGATCCCGAGGGGTGCTCACGGTTCCGTTCAGGAATTCCAGCTCTGGGGCTTCTGTCTTCGCTCTCCTGAGGGTCGGGTTTGGGGGGGCTTGGCTTGGGAAGAGTTGGGTTGGCTCCAGGTGGCAGCAGGATTGCGGCGCTCACGGAGGGGTGGATGAGCAGGAATTGAGGGAAAAGGCAAAAATGAACCCAATGGCAGCGATTCCTCTCGGGTGAGAGCTCTCCTTGGCATGGCAGATGCATTGGGAATGCATTGGGTGGAGGGTCTTGGATGCTTTTCAAGAAGGGAAGGGACAGGGAGAACTTCACCATCGCCTTCATCCACCGTCATCTTCATCCACATCATCTTCATGCACCATCATCTTCATCCACCATCACCTTCATCCACCATCACCTTCATCCACCATCATCTTCATCCACCATAATCTTCTTCCACTGTAATCTTCATCCACCGTCATCTTCATCCACTGTCATCTTCATCCACCATCACCTTCATCCACCATCATCTTCATCCACCATCATCTTCATCCACCATCATCTTCATCCACCATCACCTTCATCCCCCATCAGCCTTCTCTGGCTGCAGCTGACGCTCCCCGAAATTCAGATTTTTGACCTTAATTCAGCTCCTGGGAGCATGGGCGGTGGCTGCCGTGAGCCCAAAGCCATCTCCAGTCCCTTCCAGGAGCGTCTGAGCTCTGCAAGTCGGATCTGGGATCACCCAGGATGTCTCTCCAGGAGCAAAAACCAGGGAGCCGTGGAAAGCAGCTTCTCCTTCTGGGAAAGGAGTGGAAAAAGAGGAGGAAAAACAGTCCTTGGAGGTTTCCACACCCAGCTGGGACATCCTGGGGTGTCCCAGGCACTGGAGAGCACAGAACAACTCCAGGTGTTTTCTGGCAGCAGGCTGGAATGATCTGAAATGTCCCTTTTATTCCCCATGTTTCCTTTTTATCCATCCAGGTGTGGCTGCTCCGGGCTGAGATCCTGACTCTCCATCCACCACGTTGCAGGAAGCACCGAGTCCTTCATCCGAGCGGGACGAGTCTCTTCCTCCATCTTCCCACCCCCTCAGAGGAGGAGGAGGACGAGGACGAGGTCTCTCCACCCACAGGCAGCCTCCTCCTTCCTCATCCTCGGCCGGCGATAATCCCGTGGGATTCATCCACACCAGGACCCTCCCATCCCCATCCCCAGCTCCTGCCCGGGCGGCGCCGGGATGAACTCACCTGGGTCGGGGGCGACGCACTCGCACTTGTACATGGTCACGTAGTCGGGCTTGAAGTCAGAGTTGATGGGGTAGTACTTGAAGGCCCCGATCATCTTCTTGATGGCGTCGTAGATGAAGATGAAGCTGATGAGGGTGGAGAAGCCCTCCTCGGTGAAGCGCGTGATGTACTTTATAATGAAGCTGGCGTCGGTGGCCACCAGGATAAGGCACTGCAGGGCCGAGTGCAGCCCGATCCACAGGCGGAATTCCATGTAGTCGATCCCGTTGCCTCTGGAAGGAAGGGCCCAGTGACCCTGTGAGAGGAGCCAGGGGCCGGGGGGACACGTCCCAGCCCCCCACGGATGGTCCTCGGTGTCCCCTCCCCCGCCCTGGGATGGCCCAGCACTCACTTGCTGAAGTCGAAGAGCAGCTTCTCGAAGATGAGGATGGGGCCGGTGCTGCTGAGGATGATGAGGGGCTGCCCGGCGAAGAGGCAGAACATGGAGCCGGCCATGGCTGTGCCCAGGAAGCTCTCCATGACCCCCTGGGGATGGAGCAAAGGTGATGTTATGAGGGTGCCACCCATGTCCCTGTGGATCCCCTGGATGGGGACCCTTGGCTTGGATGCACACGGGATGGGTGGGACCACATCCCATTGCTCCCGGCACTGACACTGAGGGGGCTGTCCCATCCCACAGGGATTCCCAAGCTGCCAGTCCCACCTGGCAGCGAATTTCCATCCCCAGGAGATTGGCATGGCACAGGTAGGGTAAAACCCAACCCATCCTTTTCCATCCTTTTCCATCCTTTTCCATCCTTTTCCAACCTTTTCCATCCTTTTCCATCCTTTTCCATCCCATCCCATGGATCCCATGGATCCCATGGATCTCATTCCCATGCCATCCCATGGATCCCATTGATCCCATTGATCCCATTGATCCCATTGATCCCATCCCATCCCATCCCATCCCATCCCATCCCATCCCATCCCATTCCATGGATTCCATCCCATCCCATCCCATNATTGATCCCATTGATCCCATCCCATCCCATGGATCCCATTCCCATCCATGTGACACCCTGGGCTGGACCTGGTAGTTGTCGGTGGCATCCCCCAGCAGCCCCCCGAAGGTGATGGCGTTGGTGATGCAGCCCAGGTAGATGAAGAGGATGGCGGAGATGGACTGGATATGGAAGCCTTCGTAGAAGTCGCTCGGGAACCAGGGCAACTTCCTCTTGATATCCAGGTAGAGGCCACCACAAAACCTGTGGGGACACCACCGAGGAGCTGGTGACGTCCACCAAGACGGAATCCGTGGAATCCGGGAGTGGTTTGGGTTGGGAAGAACCTCAGATCCCATCCCATCCCACCCCTGCCACGGGCAGGGACACCTTTCTCTATCCCAGGGTGCTCCAACCAGGCCTCGGGCACTTCCAGGGATCCAGGGGCAGCCACAGCTCCTCTGGGAATTCCACCCCAGCCCTGAACCATCCTCATTCCTTCCCAAAATCCCATTTAAATCTCCCCTTTCCCAGTGGGAAGCCATTCCCTGTGTCCTGTCCCTCCATCCCTTGTCCCCAGTCCCTCTCCAGCTCTCCTGGAGCCCCTTCAGGGCTCTGAGCTCTCCCTGGATCCTTCCCTTCTCCAGGTGAGCACCCCCAGCTCTCCCAGCCTGGCTCCAGAGGGACTCCAGAATCCTGGAATGCTTTGGGTTGGGAGGAGCTCCAAGCCCCCTCAGTCCAACCTAGGGACACCTTCCACTATCCCAGGGTGCTCCAAGCCCCATCCAACCCAGCCTTGGACAGTTCCAGGGATCCACCTCGCTGCCCAGCTCCTTTGGCCAGTTGGGGGATACATAAACATGGATACATAAATATAACTTTTATATATATATACACACGTAAATCGATCTGGTGTCGCACAAAAACCTGTTCCCACCAGGATTTCACCCTCCGTGCCCCAGGACACCCCAGGATGAGCCCGCAGGAGACACTGATGGGTCCTGGCACCCTCCAGAGGTTTTTTGTGGTGGCTCCTGGCTCACCTGCCGGTCCAGGCCAGCTCTTCCCCGATCTCGTGGACTTCGGGCATCTCCCCATCCTCGCTGCCGCCGCCGCCGCCAGCCCCGGCGCCTGCCCCGCCGGCCGCGCCGTTCATCTGCCCCACCTCGTTCAGCGAGAACACAGACTTCCTGTGGGATGGGGACATCGGCCTTGGGTTGGTGCCAGCACCACTGGATCAGCACCACCGAGTCCTGGTGTGAGGAGCATGGCCGAGGCTGTGGCGCAGCTCTGTGCCTTAGCTGAGCGTGGGTTTTGGGGTGGGTTTGGACATTTCCAGTGCTGGGTCTGGTCAGTTCAGGGAGGTCGGTTCATGGAGTCATGGGATGGGTTGGGTTGAGTTGGGTTGGGNTGGGAGGGAGCTTAAGCATCATCCAGTTCAACTCCTGCCCTGGGCAGGGACACCTTCAGCTAGAGTTTGGTCCAGGAATGGCTCTGAGCCAACCTGAGAACAAACCCTGCTGAAAACCCAGCATTTCTGGAATGTTCGGAGCGGTTATTTCCAGGGGTGGAGCCAAGCAAGGCTCTCGTCCCCCAAAACTGGACACAGGGGAGTGGTCACTGGGCTGGCTCCGGCCCCGCATGCCCCCACCCACCTCTTCTCAGCTGAGGGCACTTTTTTGGGAGGCTCGATCCGGATGTTGGGGTCCCACTCGCCGGGCGGGAGGACGATGACCTCGTCCAGGAACTCATCGATGCCGGCGATCAGGTCCTCCCTGTCCCGGGCTTTGTAGGCAACGTCACTGAAGAGCTGGGGGTGAACACAGGACAGGGGTCAGCCCCACGTCCAGCCCCAGCTCCTTCTGGGGGTTTAAGGCTCAGTTTTTGGGCTGATAAGGTAAAATTTGTTTTTTTTTTGCTTGCTTCTGAGCCGGGGAAATCCCAAGTGAGGGCCAGGGGTGGCTTCTACTCACATCGTCCACCATGAGAGTGGCGATGGCCCTGCCGATCTCGTTGTAGGATTTGGCTTTCCCCGCTGGACCAAGGAGGATGAAGAGGAATCTGGTGAGGGAAAGGCGCAATGTTGGTCACTCCTGGGCCACCGAGGTGTCCTGAGACCGCTCGGTGCCGAGGGGACGGCGCTCACCTGGTGGGGACGGGCACCTCCGTCACTCCCCCCAGCATTGTGGCCTGGAGCAGCCGCACGAAGGCCACGAAGGGCTTCTCCAGGAACTCCACCTCCCCCACCAGCACGTTGGAGGCCTCCGCGTCCTTGGGGATCTTCTTGATGAACTTGTTCTTCAGCTGTTGGGAAAGATGAGGGCAGAGAAGGGAGTGGTTGCCAAAATTTGGCTTTTCCCCCCTGTTTATTTTTACCACAAAAGTTGAAGCCTTCAGGCTCAAAGATTTCACCTCTGGTTGTCCCAGGACTCGCAGGGGCAGGGACCAGGGAAAATCCACCAAGCCGAATTTCTCCAGAAATGTGGCTAAACCCAAGCCTGGCTCTAAACCACCCACCCAGGGCTCTGCCGCCCAACCAGCGATGTTTGCTTTTGCTCTCCTGGGCTCCCCTTGCTAGAAAAACACCCTCAAATGCCCCTGTGGAAAATTCGAGCCAAACCCCAGGGATGCTGGGGCGAGCTGGGAACATTTTCGGAGTTTATCCACAACCCCGAGCTCCCCCAAGCCCCTGCCTGGCACAGAACCCCCTCAGTGCCCAGCACAGGGGGAGGTTTTTGTGCCTCATTCCTCCCCAGCTCCATCCCAGGAGTGAGAGCGAATAATGGGAGTAGGAAAACCTCATCCATGGATTTATTCCCTGGGTCGCTTCTCCCCTGCAGCTCTTTCATTACGAGCCTAAAAGGGTTCAATACCAACCCCGGGCAGGGAGTTATGATAATCTATATGGCAGCATGAGGGGAGGCATGTGAGCCGGGCAGCCGCCCTCTCTGCCCCCTCCTAATCTTTTAAACCCAAATGGAAAAAAAAAGAAAAAGAAAAAGGAAAAAAGGAAAAAAAAAGAAAATCATAATAATAAAGCAACTCCTCGGAATAAGAGCAGGAGTTACCAGCGACCACTAAGCTGCGTGTAACACTCAAAAAGTCCCTTTGTAGTGCGCCTAATAGGGTGATTAAACCTAAATGCTTTGCATATTTTGGGATTAACCCTCCGAACCCCATTGCTGGAGGGGATATTTGGGGTTCCTGGGTGGGCACCGGGATGGAGTAATTTCTGGAAACCTTCAGAAATGCTGTCTCCTGTGGCTCCCAAAAATCCATGGATTTCCAGCCATGAAATCCAGGGAAATGCAACATTATTTGTTGTGTTTGGGCTTGCCCTAAAGTGCATCACCCCCAGGGAAGCCCAGCAAGGACATTCCGGGGGAAAAGCAGGTTCTTATCCCATCCCGTTCCCTAAAAACCCACAGAGTTGGTGATTTTCCCTTGGGTTTACAGTGAAATTGCAAATGGGAACAGAGCAAAGCTCACGTGGTGAATCAACCATTCCCAGAAAAAGAGTCTGGGATGGGAATGGGACAAAATCCCAAGGATCCATCCCATCCCCAAGCAGGGATCTGCCCGTGAGCTGCCCTGACCTCCTTCCCAGCTCCCTCCTAAAAGCAATCCCAGAAGGAAAAGCCTCCTCACGGCCTCTCAGCTGGGCTTTGCATTGAGAAACCTCTAGGAAAAAACAGATCCCACCCCAAATTCCAGCCCCTCACCTCCAGGGCTGGATCCCTGTGCACAAACCCGAGAGCTCAGATGGAATTCACCACCCTCTCCCAACCCGTCCTTTGGGATTCCTACACTTCCGAGCACCTTTCCCGTCCTCCCCGAAGATCTGAAGGGATTTTTTTTTTTTTTTGCCCCACCCCAAGGGATTTGAGCCACCTCAGCCTCCTTGGCTCATCCCTAATTCCGTGCTGGAAGCGCAGGTGTCGCTTCTGGGACAGCTCCACCGTGGATCCGCAGGGATCGATATCAGCATTAACTCCCCTAATTAGGAATTTGTGTGGATATCGACCGAGCAGAGGCTCACATGGACCTGAACAACCCCGGAGCCCGGCAGGGATCGTGCCTGGGATGCTCCTCCCAGTTTTGGGAATTTTGGGGTGGGTACCTGGTCGGTGCTCGGCGTGTCCGAGATGTCGTTCATGCTCCGGCTCTGGGCGTGACCTGGGGGAGGGAAGGGAAGGGATGTGAGGAGAAAACCGCTCCTGGTGCCGGGAGAAAACTGGGCACACATCGTGCAAAGAGATGAAATATTGTTTATGGGATTCAGGCTTGCGAAGCGGCGGCGGCAGCGCCACGAAATCCCAGGAATTTGGGAAAATTCCTTCTGTGGAAGGCTGGAAATGCCGGCGTGGGACAGCAGGGTAGTCCCCATGCCCCCAAACACCGCCTGGATGTGGCACTTGGGGACGTGGTGGCCATGTGCTGGTGCTCTCCCAGCCCTAATGGTCCCAACACTCCGGAAACAGGAGCGTCCTGACCTCAGCTACGCAACCCAAGCTCCCAAATCCAGATGGGATTTCCCTCCCCCCCCCCCACCCCCCCCCCCCCCCCA
>VZRF01011428.1:0-84458 GCA_013396875.1 Vireo altiloquus
AATAATATTAGAGGTCTAGCAACGGTGGACAGTAGGATAGTTAGCTAAGACGAATAGCTAAACTAGGATTCATATTAATTTCTCTGAGCCTCCCTCTTTTTCTGCCGTTTCTCTAAGCTTTCTCTGAGTTTAGTCATTGTATCTCCAACGATCCCAGTGCGGTCTGTATAAAAGTAACATTCTTCACTTAAAGCTGCACATAGCCCCCCCTGTTGCATCTATCACAAATCTATACCCCGTCTATTCTGTAGGACTACTTCGAACAGCAAGGTCAGTGATTTCTCTAATGCTGAGATAGATTTTTCGATTCTTTCAAGGGCTTTGTCAACAGCTGCTCTTAAAGCTGTAAATCTCTTATTTTGCTGTACAAGGAAAGTTATGCCTGTCTCAGCAGCCAGGGCTCCAATTTCTAACAAGGTTGCAATAGTAATCGCTGTGATGGGTTCCCTTTTGATTATCCTGTGCTCATCAGTACCTCAGTGGTCATACAGAACTGATTCAGGACGGTATAGCACTCGGGGAACAAGGACTACCAGTATGCAATATTCTTTAGAAACATTGAACACGTTAAGAGCAACACAGGGTGTTAACCTGGTCTTCGAACATATCTATTTGGATCTTTGGGATGGTATAATCTATTGTTTTGAAGCTCTTTTGGGACTTTCTAGAGTGCTATCGCATAGTTCTTGTTTACTCCTTGGCACTTTGCCTATGCAAGCTCCTCTACTTTTAACTATTTGCATAGTGATACTTTGCCTTCTATTTCCTCAAATGCACTCGGGAGGGTTACTCTTTTTGCCGCATTGAAAGGTGCTATTATTACAGATAGCTTTATAATAAGGTGGTTTTACATCGTAACATAGCCAACAATGCTTAGTTAGGTCTGGGTTAGTCTCATTCAGGGTAGCATAGCTGGCCTGTATCACTTTCTACAGTGGATCTGACCATGGGGCGTATGGTAATACAGATGTTAAACTCAAGGGTGCAGGAGTACTACTGGGCCTAAAGATTTTGACCTTTTCTGAGTTTATTTAGGCTTTTTTATCACCACATTGGGTCCAATGGCCTGTGGCTCAGGCATGGCTATCTCCTTTTTGATCAGTATTAATCTACTTCGGTCAGTTCTAGGTTTTCAATATCTTACTTTCCAGATTTTCCCTGTCATCCATTTTCTATCTTCAGGTTGGGATACATTTATATAAATGTAATTACATCTTAGCCAGCCGCTAAGACGTCCCTAACAAGGCTTCTTTTTCCTAGCTTACAACCACTTGGTTTTCTTCTTACTTTTAAAAATTTATCTGGTCCCCCTCTGGGAACTCAACTCATTGCTATGGTTTCACATCCCCAGTAGGCACAGTAGTATTGCCTAGGGTAATTGCAATATCTTTTTCTAGGATTAGAACTGGGGCAAAAATAGAAGTTTGGAAGAGGTTTTTTATATGATTTGGGGCGGGGGACAACCTCACGTGGGTGGGCAGTAAAGCTGGGCACTTTTGGAGTGATTTTGGTTTGTATTATTTGTTGATCTCCCCATCGAATAAGAGACCACCGGTAGGGTTTGTGATGTTTTACACCACTGGCTTGGCAATTAACAATGATGTTGATAACTACTTACATTGTTTGTAGGAGTTTGGGTGGAGACAAAACAGCTTATATCTATTAAATAAAGCATGCAAGGAAACAGGTAACAGTAGAACCTTTTGAAGAATCATGCATTTACATATAGGTATTGTCAAACTTCGACAGCTGGAACTAGGGATAGAGAACTTGATACTCTCTGCTTTTTATTATAGGTTATGTAACCATTTTTACAACAACTCATCTTTTATAAAGATGAGAAGAATACTGGTTTCAGATTACAAAAGGCTTGGATAACACTGGCAGAATATGGTGAGGACAATTTGCAGATAGTGATCCCTTGTCTCACTATCAAGGCAGACAGAGGATATGAAAGAAAACATGAATAATTGAGGAGTGGACTGAATATTACTTGTTATTACTTCTATAGGTAGTTTGGCAAGACAGAACTGAGAGTGGGACTCACATTCAATGCTTAAAGTACAGAGACCCTCTGCATCAGGGAGAAAATGAAATTAAGCGCTAACCACAACACTGCTCTGGTGTTCCCCAAGTTCCATGTTGTGCCCTTCAAGGGAAAGGATTAGCTGGTGGGTAAGGAAGAGGGATGTTTGGGAAGTTCAGGGCAGGAATCATTGCCTTTACAACCCCAGACCTCAGAAGTACCTAGGAGGAAGGACTCCAAGTTGCTGTTCCTCTGGAAGGAGGGTGCAAACACATTTTGAGAAACACACCCATGTACACATACACTCACAACACACAGAGAGAGCTTTCCCGGTTTGTAAGAAAGACACGCCCAAGAATTTCAGACAAGTGTGTTTCCAGTGTAACCACAAAGCACACCACGAGTATATGCTGACTGATGGTGCTTTCTTTTCCTTGTGTTTTCCGAGTCATTTAAAATTGAACCCTAAAAGAAAAAAGTATTCATAGCTTGAAAAGTCAATCTTGCATCTTATACCAGGCTGGATTAATTTTAGTCTCTTTTTACATTGCCCCCATGAATTTGTTGTTCTGAGTACTGCTCATTACTGGTTGCTTATTTCAGATTTTATATTTGAATTTTACCCTGTATTGCTGTATTTTGGACACTTTGTGCTGGACTTCTCATACGTGTCTTCTCCCGTTAAAATCCCCTTCTCTGACCCCAAGCTGAGGCAGCAAGCTAGAAGGCCCATGAGTAAGGACACCAGACTGTAGGGTACAGAAACTTTTGAGAATGTTTTTAATTCCAGTCATTACCTCCTACCAGAGCCAGTGGAAAGACTCCCATGAACCAGAGGCAACAGAGAAATAAAGTTCTTCAGGAAAGAAGGCAATTTATACCTGATCTCACCAGTCTCAAGGGTACTGAGTAAACAAATATATTTGTAGTTATTGTTTGTATAGAACCACTGTTTATTACGCAGTTCTGTCTGAACTTCCAGAGAAAATCCTCTTCACAACTAGCCTTTGTTCTTACTGAAACTTGCAAAATAAAAAAAATAAAGCAACCAAGGGGATTGGTGACAGAGCATCCTCTTGAACAAGCAGAACCTTTTGAACAAATTTTTGAATTTTAAAATGTGTATATGCTTTTTGGAACAAAGCAGGTCTTATACATTCTATGGTCCCTTTAGAATAGTCAAATGTATCTATTTAGAAAGAAGAGCTATTATGAGGATTGTGTGGGACACATTTGTCATCAATTTCTTTTTCATTATTCAGATGCAGTATCTATGGGAGTATTTGGGCTACAAAAGCTTTATCTCCCTAGCCTGTATCATGTTTCCACACTCACACTTCCAGCTCCACCTGCCTTTGCTGGACCTTATAAACAGGTAGGGGAAATTCTGCCCCTCCGTAGTGGTGCATGAAATGATTGCATGTTCCAGCTCAAACATGAATGACACTATCAGAGCAATTGTTGTCAAATCCCAAGCAGCCATAAAAGCTTCATAGCTTTCCTCCACCATCAGACTGTTGCAATCATTCAGTTAGTCAGGCAACTTCTCTCTCTCACCAAAGGCAAAAGCTGTGAGCATTAGGAAAATAACACAAGAGGTCTTTTCCTGATTTTGTCTTCTGGTGATATGACTGCTGACGAATTCAAACTAGAAAATTCATCACTAATTAACTCACTAGGTAGCTGTTTGTTACATAATTTGTTCTATTTGTGATCGAAAGGATTTAAGAATAAAAATAAGGTTGTTTTTTTTTTTTAAGCTGAATTGGCAGCAGGGCTGCTGTTGTTCTACTTGTCCATGTCAAAAGCCAAGCAAAAGCCCCTCCCAAAAAAATGTTTCATCACAGAGAAGGTTGCACTGTAAAATTACCTCGCCAGGCAGGTTTAGGAGGGGCTTATCCTGACGAGGGAAAATGCACAGAAACCACCGGTAAAGAATGAGTTTTGTGCAAACAAATGTGTTCAAATAAACTCTCCAATGTGCTCTCAAGCTGCATAGATAGTAGCCATTGATTAGTCCAAGGACACTTGATGTTTTTAACATCCCATTGCCCAAGGCTTGATGAGATGAAGGACTCATGGGGAAGCATGGTAGCATCAAACCGAAGGCACCAGCCACAGAGAGGTAGTGAGATCCAGAGGGTCAGGAGACCCAAACCAGGCTTTTCTGGAATTTTTCAGAAAGGACACAGAGTGAGAGTGGGTCAGGTGTATAAATGCAAGGGTTTAGGTCCACACATGAACTGTAGAGACTTCTGCTCTCCCCCACTCTTGGAAACAAACAGCTATGATTACCCCAAAAGAAGTATTTCCCTCTCAGATGAAAACAACATAAACAAGTAAACGATTCATTCAGATAAAACAAAATACATTGTGCACAACGAAACTCCTTTTAATTTTGTAATTTAATTTTGCTTACTTTTTCTATCATAAACTGTTGTTTTGAATGAAACATCAAATCATTGTAGTTCAACAGCCTTAACATGAAACAATTTGACATTTTCATATCAATATTTTGTTTCCATGTCCCTTTATGTCAAGGATTTTACAAATCTATATTGTGGGTGGAGTGAGTACAAGCAGAACTGACCTATAAATATATATAGATGTATAAATGAATTTTCTGAGGTACTAGTGTGCTATAGCACTGAGGGCTGTATAAAATTGTATATTTGTAGTGTACAAATAGATTTAGAGGAATTAGACAAAAATTCACTACTCATTACTGCACAGGACTCTATGAACACCACTTTCAGCAGCAAATTCTTAAATTGCAGATTATGTTTTTATATATTTATTGAATTATTACATGCATTGAATTATTAAATAGTGCATACCAGATATGCAATTATTGAATTATTTAAATACAAGTATGAAGTATTTCACTAGATTTCAGTTCCACTATTTTCCCCAGTCTGACAGAAGCCTATATTAAAAGCTCTGAATTTGGTCCATCTGTTGGTATAGAAAAAAAGCCCTTCCAGAGATGACTTTTGCCCTTCTGGCACTGGCTTGTGACCTGCTCTATTACCACAAGGTCCAGAAATTTCTCATGCCCTCCCAAATCTTTTCTGTAATCTGCCTTCCACAGCTTTTTTAGTGACAAGGGAAGTGAGATGTTTACAGAACTGGGAAATGTGCAGTGGCAGTGTAGCAGAAAAGGCTTCTGGTAAAGCCATATTACATTTGTCAGAGCAAAAGATGAATGTTCCTGGTTCATTTAAGGAAGATGTAAGATGTGGTGGGTTGAGCCCACAGAGTCTGACCACGCTGAGCATGGCACAGTGGCCTCACTGCTGGGCAGGAGTGGGCAGAGCTGTGCTCTCTGACCAGCCCAAAGTGTGGCAGGTGACAGGAATGTGACCAGACATGGCCACGGTGTTTGCTGCATTGCAGGCTTGCCCACCCTGCTCTGCTACTTGTAACACAATGTTTGGGTTGCCAGGAATGGCAGTGTGGGCCACCAGCACCAAACTTGGCTTTTTTTTTGTCCTCTCATCCCAATTTCCCTAGAGCCATCTCACTTAGCCTGAGGAGACGGGGGGGCATTGCCTGTCCCTCTGCTTGTGCCACTCAGGGACAAGGTCCTGCCTGCTAAGAGCCCATTCAGCCTGAGAAATACTTTAGGCAGACCAGACACTGTTCAGGTGAACAGCAGAGCATCCCAGAGCACTCTGCTCTGCTCACCTTTCTCTCCTGACCCCCAGCCACCACAGGGAAACTCCCTGCAGAGCAAGAAAGCACAGCAGTGCATCTTATATTCCTTTCTGTTTTGTTTAAAACCACACTGACGAAGAACCACCTTCTGCTTCCCTTTTTATTTCCTTGCAATTCTAAATCCTAATCAAAGCACTCATGAATCCCCCACTGTGCCATCACAGTGTTTTAGGAGCCGGAAAAATTGTAGTAGTCTTTCCCTAGCTGAGAAATAATGAAGGAACATCTCAGATTTTATTGCTGAAATAAACCCGAGAAAAGTAACTGATGACTATAAAATCTTGCATGTCATGTACTTCCTTACCTTAATGAGGCATTTGCACTTGTGTCACAATTTGACTGCTGTTCAACACGTGTCTGACTTTCCTCCTTTCTGGATGAAAACCATGAGAACTACACTGCTTGAGTAAACTCCAGGTTTTCATTTGCAAGTGTGTGAGTTTTTCAAAAATTTTGTCATTTACTGTAATGCACAAAATTACAGTTCTGCATATTGCTGAATACTTTCAACATTTCTACTTGGCCAAAATCAATTCCACATGGTTTTGAAGCACTATCACATCAAGGTTTTTTATTTCCACAGCACTACTTGGCATAAAGGTGAACACCCAAGACTGGATGAGTGATCTTTGGAATATATAAAATGAAAACATGACTGAATTGACATCTACAATTTGCTGGGAGTTTATATGACAAGGGTATACACCTTGAAAGAGCATGCTTTATGAAATGGAACATGCACCAAGTTTCATTCTTCTAAAATATTCTCAGTGAGGCAGAATCCAGTTCCCCTGGAAGTTAGGATTTCTCATTGAAGTGGCAGCATTATCGTTATGAGGAAGGTTGCTATACCAGCATACATACCTGGATTTAGTCCCCTCTCTTCAGAAAGCTGTAAAAGATCCTTCTAAATTACTATTTATTGACTTTGTTTCAAAGCTCTTAGCCAAAAGCATGAACAACAGAGGACTATTTCATAGCATTCTCAGCAAGACAAGTAAAGCTTTTGAGAGGAGCTGTGTAGACATCTCAAGAAATGGGAAATGTCAGAATCTGCATATTTTTACATCTTTGAAGGTCTGGGGTTTTCAAGCACCTAATGTTGCAGCATAGCTGTGCCTAAAAGCCCTGCTGAGGGGAATCAAAGCTCTGCTTTACAAGTTACTGAGAACAGATGCAATAAGAAAGAGAATTTCTGTCCCAGGGAATTTTAGACCTTGTACATAATGAGACACAGTGGACAAACACACTAAATATGTAGGGAATTTGGCCAATGTAAAATGATCATTTAGTATGAATATCAGTTGCAGCTGAAAGATAGTTTCAGACCTCACTTGTAAACTGAGGGCAATAGCAAAGCTGAGCGTATTTCTGTGTGGCTACTGGGACTTCTAAAGCACCAGTATGTTATCTGTCTTCCTTCACACAAAAAAATTCCTCCACTAAAAACTTTGTATGACACCACTCAAAACTTTTTTCCCTCCATTACCTGAGGATAGGAGCAGCTGCTGTTTTAGAAGCTGAAACTTTGGCAAGGTTCTACAGCACTCGCTGCTTCTGAATGTTCAGAAAATAATGGAAATGTCTTTGTTATGAAAGGGACAAGAGGAAAGGAGGAGGAGGAAAGCTGATAGATTAGAAAGCTTCTCTGCACCAGAGTTTCTGGCAGCAAATTCCCATTGATACCTGTTTCTAAACAGCTGGTAACAGTGAGATGACAGACTCTGGGGAAATCAAGTCTCAGCTCTTCATGTGATCAGAAGCAATGCTTTTCAAGTCACTGTAGTCTTGCTTATCTGCATGTGGGAAAAACATGAGCTCTAGCTGTGTAAGGGGTAAGGGGAAGGAAAAGGAGAAAGAGAAGGGAAATGGGGAAGGTAAATGTCTTCATCCCACCTTTCGCTTGACGGGGTAACTAAGTGTGAGGTTTGCCTTATTTTTTTCCCAGGGCTCAGCTGGGAAATACTTGCCCAGAAAAATCACTGGTGTGAGAAACAGGGACAGTGCAACCTAAAGCATGATCCCTGCTACCACTTAGGCTCAGGTGGACAGAGCCTCCCCTGAATTGCTTCTTCACCACCATACATAGTGAGAAAATGAGAAGGACTATTATTATCCATTAAATACCCGTGTTATTGTGTTGAAAGAATAGTAAGTATCCATGTTGTCCAGTCATGACTCGTTTGGCAGCACACTGTCCCCACGCCTGACACCAGGCAGGGACTACAGAGTGGTGCTAAGTCACAGCCTGCCCATGCTCCCAGATCATATCTGCCTGCTGGTTCATCCTGTTCACTGGACTCCTGGTAGTACCACACAAGTGCTGTTCACAGGAAAATACAGCTTAATACAGAGCCGAGGAAATCATAAGGGTCCAATTTTTCCTCATTTATAGCTGTGCTGTTGCTTTACCGCTTTGTAAAAAAGGACATTAAAGAAGCTTAAAAACCCTTGGCACAGCACATGGAAGGACAAGGACAGTGGAAGGACAAGGACAACAACCTCGTTGCAAGGTGGAAGAACTTGACAAGGGGCATCATATATCAACCACTACATGAGCTATGGAGTTGCACCACGCTGACACACCAGTCTTGCTGAGCTGCACAAGCTCTGCTATAAACAAGCTTTTAGCTCTGTTCTGGACAAATTCTTTCTGACAGTTGCAAATGGAGGGGCTTGACTAAGTTACTACAAGGATGAATTTAATTGTTTGGATGTAGAGAGGTCTTCAACAGCCTTCACATTATACACAATCATTAATTTTGTTTGTCTTCTCTCTGTCACCTGGCTGCAGGATGAAAAGAACAAGAATGCAGGAGCCATCATGCATCTCGACTTGCTGAGTGAAGTTCCTTTTTGTAGCCTGAGGCTGGAGAGGGTGGGACATGTCCTGGAAGTGATAAATAGGATTGTGGACAGTGATTTCAGCAGGAAATGACACTCACTTAAATGAACGAGGGTAAAAAAACCTGTAGAAGAAATACGATCCTGTCCTTTAAATGTTTATGTGTCTATCTGAAACTACTTTTTCTACTCTTCTTCCTCAGGGGAAAACAAAACCCACCTGCATCTTGATAGCAATTTTAGATTTTGGCCTACTTGAATTGTGGTAGGTTTGGTGTGGAGCACTTAAGCCATGATTTCAGATACTACAGACAACTGAAGATTTTCTGCAACAGGCAGAAACCAGGGCAGCAGCTGACAGTGACAGTGGTGACAGCCCAGGAGCACAAGTCTGAGAACCTCTGCAGAAGCCAAAGAGGACAGTACCAGGCTCAAGGGGAAGGATGCACTTTGCAGTTACTTTGTGATTTTCCCTGTTATTTCCCTATGGCCATCACATGGCCCTAATTACTGCTAGGCACACCAGTACTTTACAGCCTCCATTGCCCAAGCAGGAGGTAGGGAGGCATCATTTGCCAAGTTTTAATAGTGAATTCCAGAGCTTTGTTTAAGATCATTTGGGAAGACTGTGTCAGAGAAGGATAACAATCCTGCAGTTCCTTCCCATACCTCAGCCATGAGCCTTGGTTGTTTGTCAGAATTTTATACTTTAATTTCTCAAATACTCCCACTCTGTAATGTTTCATCCTAATGCTTTTTTAAAGCTGTCCTACTTTTCTGTCTTTTAGTTTGTCTAATTTCAGGGAAAAAGACAGGCAACTGGTGCCAAGGAAACCTATAAATCATTTTATATAATTCGTAACACTACTGAAAAATCTGTTTGGGATTTATGTCACTGCAAATGAAATGTGCCATTTGAAAGCTGTCTTTTATAATTTATTAAGCAAGCTGCAATGTTTGTTAAAACAAGGTTTGTTAGCGTGTCATCTATTGGAGTTGAAAAAATAGTTTGCTGACAGATCATAGAAATTGGATTTTTATGGTCCCCCATCCACTTCAAAGGGTTTTCTCTAACACGGTTGACACAGGATGCTACTTCAGAAGCATTGCATGTGCTCTAGGGGACCATCTCTGTTTTTAATTCATACAACAGTGTATCTTGCATTTTCCTTGAGTTAGCTAAATACTGTATGCTCCAACACCTTAATCTAAAACAAGTAGGTGTATAGAAGCACAGGTTAAATGTTTAAGGCTGGTGTAATGCATACTTGGAAAGATTTAAATCAATCATTTATGCCATATAACCTGCTTTGGTTAACTCAATTGCAGGTAGCTGCTGAGCAACCTCAGCTGGCAAACCTGGTGACTGGGCTGTGTGTGCCACTCTGAGAAGGGCAAATACAAGATCCAGGTCCTAGAGAAATGATGACAAGGTCTTCCTGAGCTTCACCAAAGTTTGACCGAGGACCCAAAGGAACAGACTTCTGATCAATCTCTTTGCTTCAAGACTTTCTTGCATGAGCCCAAGCACTGGGGAGGTGTCTAGAGCAAGGATTATCCTAAGGGCTGTACTATATTTTGGGATACAACAGCAGAAAAACCTCCTGAGCAGGACAGCTTGAACACCCTGATACACTTTCCAATGTAAGGCCCAGATCAGGAATGTTCCTGTATAAATCTGTTTAACAGCTTGCAGTGCTGCAGCTTCTGCTTGCACACTGGCTGGAAATGTGCTCAAGCCAACATCTTCTCCTGGGTTAATTCCACGCACTGAGAGAAAAAGAGAGTATAATTATAGCACTCTGTTATTTTCATTTTGCTGAGAGTGCTCATTTTGAAGAGAAGAAAGAGGTGGCCCAAACTGCCTCTGAGAGAGGCAAGAGCACCATCAACAAACTCAATAATACTTTTTGCAGGCTGGGAGGTTGGACCTCTGCCACAGCTCATGTGATATAGCACATGTCTAAGAAAGCTATGGAAAATAAAATTAAATAGTGACATTCCTTTGCAGGTGGCAAATATCCTGATCCTACTCACATGTTATAGTGACTGAAAGAGGAAAAAAAATCAAGTGAATAAATAATTTCTATTAAAGTTGCATTGCAAATACAGGTCATTCTGCATTTTTGCAGAATTCCAAAGGGATTTTATATTTTCTTTGAAAACAATGAGAAATTATAGTTAATGCATCTATTATTTACTTGATTGTTGTAATTTCTCTTGCCCTCTTTTAAAGACAGAAAGTCCCAAGTCTTCACCAAATGGTTACTACTATTTGCAATATAAATGCTCAGCTCCTTGCTGCTTCCCATGCTCACAGGGGTGAGAAGCTCAGAGCTGGAGGAAGCTGAATCCAGTGGAAGTTGTGGTTGGTGGCCACTGAGGTTCTGCAGAGGAAAGCTGTGATGACAGCAGTGAGAGTGGGAGCATGGAAAAGTGAAAGAAATGGAATAATGCCAGCATGGAGGCTGTGGAAAACCAAGAAACTGCATTGCAATGGCCCACGCATGACAGGGCTACCCTTCATGGGCTGGTCTGGAGTCTCTCCACCTGCTCACTGGGTGAGAGAGGAGAAAGCTCAGGGGTGCAGGATCCAAAGGCAGAGGGGCCTGGGAAAGCAAGCATGGAAAGGTGACGTGTGTCCCTGCCCTGCAGAGCCCTCCCCAGCTCTGTTTGCCCACTTGTGCCCCACATTTGGGGTAGAGCTTCTTGCAAACACAGGAATTTTTCTCAGATATGTAGCAATGCCGTGGGGAATCATGGAAGGCCTCTGGCCTTGATTTTGTGAGTCTTTTCCTACAGAAAATTCTGAGTGAAAAAAAAAATAGGAAAAACCCCAAGGAAATCTCAAAAGGAATCTGAAATAGTTGCCAGAGCACAGAGGTGACAGAGTTGTTATCTATCAAGGGTTATCCAACTTATAAAGCAAATGCCTAAGTCTACTGTAAAAAGAAGCTGCTGAGAGGAAAAAAGAAAAAAGGAAAAGAAAGAAAAAAAAAATTGACCTAAATTATAAATAGCAACATGAATCATATTCTGTGAATGCTTTTTCCTTCAAAGATACTCAAGAGGTTCTGCCCGGCACTGTATGTCATGGAGACACATATTTCTTAAAATCTGCTAAAGTGGCATTTCAGTCATATGACAGACTGCAAAAAGACAGTGTAAGAAAACAGTGGAACAATTCAATTACTGCCTTGCAAAAAAGCTCAAGGACAAGAAAGCAGTAACAGCTGCAGCTGGGTTTGTGCTTTTGTTTTTCCTGTGGATGGAAAGAAAAAGAAATTCCTCCTTAGAGCAACTTCACCTTTGTTGCAGGTGTCATAATGAGAGTTAAGTTGAAGCAGTGAGCTGGAATAATTGGAGCTCCTCTTTCCAAGGGACAGGCAAACAGCATCTCCAGCTTTTGTCAGACCAATCTAGAAACACTTTTGCTCAGAGCATGTGAAGCTGCAAATGATGAAGTTGCCATTGGCTCTGACCTTTCTTCAAGGCTATTCATTCCTTTTGCACAAAAACATCCCAGAGCTTCATGGAAAATACAGAAAACTCTTAGCCACATTAGCAGGAGGAGAAGGAGTTTTCATAAACAGTTCTTTCAGGATTGACATTTTTTTTAACTTTCGGGATTGTCTTTGCTTTGAACTTAACACAGAGGTTGATTGGGGAAAATGAGAAGTTAATTTTTTCCAGTGTTCAGGACAATTGCGCTCCTCGGCACTGTCTCATCTCAGTCCTCTCTTTTGGCTTATTTCTCCAAACCTCAAACCTTGCAGAGTTCAAAACCAGCTATTAAAACAAGCAAAACTGAATCTAAATATTAGAAGATGCCTTTTTATTAAGAAAAAAGGGGAAGTTGAAGAGAAATTACTGTGGTGGCTGTTCTCTCCCATCTGTAGCGTAGGAGTTTTACTCATTTTAGTGAATAAAGAGACTTTAAAATTCTCCACTTGAAGAGTGGAAATAGGCAGCTGTGTGCCATAACGTAATAAAATAATCCTATGTGAGGCTCCTTCTTCAGCTAGGTACAGCACATACAGTGCTTCTGACATGTAAAATTTGAGGCCCACAGGACTCCAGACAACATCTGGGCGCTGTTCAGGCTTCCCTCAGTTGCTCCTTTAATTCCAGAGGTGGAAGGCTCAGAGAGGCTTTGTAGTGCACTGTTGAAATTCAGCTCGACCTGAAACATGTCAGCTGTCAGCACCTGCTTTCCTGCACCTACAGCCAGGCCCCTTTGAGGGACAAGCAGGGCATGGCCCAACAGCCAGGAGAGGTGAAATCTATCCTCTCCTGTACTCAGGAAGGCCACGATACTTCCAAAGCATCACAAGTTTCAGTCTGAGATCACAGGTAGGAAAGAAACTATAAAGACTGTTTTCAGCTGGTCCTAGAATTTCTCTGGAACGATCTGATTCATCAGGCAAACTCTCATAAAGAAAACAGGCACAAAGCCATTCATCAGGCAAAATCTCAAAAAGAAAACAGGCACAATGCCATCAAAGAAGAGGAGGTGACGTGGCTGATGTGTGACCTGCACTTCCAGAGTGTGGGCGCATGCAGGCCGAGGGACCTGTTACGAGCGTGGGCTTGGTTCTTTGCAATTCCACCAGCACCAGTCTGCGCTGCGGCTTAGTTAGACCAGCACTGCACCCACACCTTCCTTTCCAGCCTCACAGGGCTTCCCTCGACCCTGCTGAAGCTACTAAGTAGCCCAGCCATTCCTGGTCGACATTCAGGATGTAGTCCTCCGCCAGAACCTTCAGCACAAGTTGCACCTCCTGCAACATGGAGCCTGGGAGATGCTCACGATGCTGATCCAGCCTCTCCCACGCCAGATCCCAGACAGGATTCACTCCCAAAAGAGAAAAGTAATTTTTATTTTCACGGGGTAGTTCTGCAATTAGGGAGGAGTCACTGGGGGCACAAATGAATAGGGGGGAAGAGAGAAGCAGAAGATAGTGCTGCTGCTGAATAATTTTTATCATGTAGCTTTAACAAGGTTTTGCTCACAGAACAATGCTAGTTCTGCAGGGGTAGAAAGGATACATTCTCTGACATTCCCCTTTCTGTTTGTGGTCAGAGCACTGCCACTGCTGAAGAGGCTCAGTGTCCACTGAAGGCAGGTGACACTCTGCTTTACTATCATGCCCAGAGTCAATCTACACTTCTCTAATAATTTTATCTAGCCTTTTAAAGAAATACAGCAAAAAAAAGAAAGGGGGAATTACTCCTGTAAGGGCCCTTAAAGGCTGGTTCAGCTGGGGCTTGATAATATGAACATACAATAGGAAAGATACTAATGGGATAAGCTACAGCCAGGACTGCTTTTTGCTAAATTACATCTTAGCAGAAACAGCATCAAAGAGGGAAAGAGCCAATGAGAGAGCCTATTTTCTTAGAGAATTCAACCTCACAACCCTCCAGAGAACATTAACAGTTTTCCGTTCCCATGTTCATCTCATCCTCACCTCCTAAGTCACCTCCTAAGGCCTTCCTTCATTTGCCAAACACCTCCACAAATTCATTCAAAAATATCACACATAGATCCTGCTTTTGCAGCACTCACAGGAAAATTTATATTCTAATAAGAAAACCCAATAAATATTTTCTTCCTCAACTACACAATTTTTTTCTTTCTGCACACTGTCATTTTTAGGTTGAAAGTTCACCAGTGCACGGACTGGCTCACTCAGGACTGGCTCATTCAGGACCTTGTTTTGTGCTCTTGACTTTGACATATTTACTAAATAATTGCATGCCTCAATCTATAGCTGCAGTAGGAATTGACACTGAATTGCTCAACTCCTCTCAAATCATACAGATAATGCTATGCTGTCATTTCACATAGAACATGCTAATTGTATTTTATACAACTTTCAGTAGAACTTTACTGATTTTAAATATACCTGCTGTTGATGTCATGACAGATACAGCCTTCAAATCAGCGTGGAACTTGTACCTCAGTACAAATGTTACACAGGACTGTCAGACTGCTTTCTGTCTGTTTTTTTTCCACTGTTCGTAGCCACCAGTCATCTGTTTATAATGATGTGAGACGTAACTCACTGACACTTGTGCTTTCCCCTTGCTTGTTTTGTAGTATTTAACATGCTCTAGAGATCACTAGATATTATATCCCATCAGCAGGATCATAAAAAGATGAAGCACATGTTTTGTACATTTGATGAAGAAATTGCACCTGAGAGACAGTAACTGTGAGAATGGCTCTTCTGGATGTGCAGGCTAATTTCATGCAGGCTGAGCCGAGCTAAATCAATAATGGACTCCCACCTTAAATCTGGAACATCAAACTTTCAATTTATTTTTAGAACAACAATATGATCAGAGCCTCACACAACATGTAAATTACATTCCTAGGAACTATTTAATCATGTTGGGTTTTTTTTCCTTCGGCTGCATGGCCTCCCTCAGTCTCTCCCCCTTCGTGCTGCACTTTGAAGCCTTTTCCTTCAAAGGTACCTGGGTTGCTTAAGAATTTCCCATGCAGCACTGATGTGTTAGATAAGGGATACAGGGAATTTTCAGCTTTTCAATTAAAAATTAAATCGTAAAGCAGCCTGGGCCTGCTCAGGGCTGAAACAGGGTTGGAACAGAACCACAGATCTTCTGCCTTTGATGGTTGACAGGAACTGACTGCATTCCTCTCACCAGGACACAGGATCCCCTCACATTTCAGAAGAAAAATATTACAAGGTGCCCACTTACCTTTGAAACGACACATTCCTATTGAATCTGACATCAGATGCACACCACCAAGTGTGCATCACACAGAGTGGTCTCTGTGTGAAACGGTGAAGGACCAGACCTGAGCAGCAACACAGCTCACGAGAGCTTATACAGAACAGATATGTGGGGGAGGGAAAGAAAAAGGAAAAAAAGGAAAATAAACCAAGAAAAAAAGACCACTACCACTCTCTCAAGTGGGACCTCTCTTCTAATTGAAATGATTCAGAGAATGGATGGACAAGCACTGTGGTATCTCTCTAATCATGGCTAACAGTAGGTGCACAAGTGAATAAATAGGGGGGTTGGATGGGAACCTCTCCATGTTGGCTTTCTGGATCCTAATCCAAAAAAACAATCCCTACTGTCCTTGTATTTCCTGAAGGAACAAAGGCACAGGGAAAGCCAAAAATATTCACCACCTTTTAGAGTTGCAGAGATATTGCCCTTGTCTGGTTCACTTTCAGAAAAGGCTGCACGATTTCAGGTACAGTCTGCCAAGCCACAGCTATCCATTTATGTCCTAAAAAGCCATGCTAAAAATCAAACTCAAATACGTGGTTCTTATCTACTGGTTTGGTTTCTTTAGGTAAACAAGTGCAAAAATCTGTCATCAACTCTGGTAGCTTTTGATGATCATGTGATTGGCTTTTATATAAAAAAAAAAAATCTGAGGCAATTCTGAAAGACTAAAAATCTTTGTATTTGTTTGGAAGATTTTGCAAATCCCACAGCCCTCTGGGGTCCCCCAGCAAGCCTTTGAGGAAGATAAAACATATTTCAAACGTCAAGGATAACAGTGTGATGTGGCCTCTATGTTGTCAAATCTTGGATAAAAATGTTGGTAGATCCAATGATATCTGAGTGTTCAGAATGTTGCATTACACTCAGAAACAGCGGAAGACCAGATTATATTTTTTTAAGAAGTCTCCCTCTGGTGGCCAAAACCGGAATTAAAAGTCTTCCTGACTTTTTTTTTTTTAGGTTTGGGAATCTGTTGACTCAGCCGGTCCCACTATAATAGACTTTCAAGTCCTCTCTGCGAGATGGAGGAAGCCTNTTATAATAGACTTTCAAGTCCTACTTAATCAACACTCTCTGCGAGATGGAGGAAGCCTTGTACTATTGTCTCTTCCACAGTGGCTACCAGCAATTTGGAATACAAAACAAAAACTAAAAGTCAACCCCCAAACCTCAGACTTGTTACTACTCTCACTACTCACTACTACTCACTACTCTCAACTACTTTGAGTTCCAGCAGACTGACAAATTTTGACTGACATATTTTGACTTTTAAAACCCAGTCATATGACAGCCATAATCAATAACAACCATATGGCTGAAATTACACTAGAATTTGGTCTTGCTGTGCTAGCACTTTAGAAAGGGAATTTGGTTAGCTGGATTTTAAGGGACAAGATGTTTAATTCAAAGCATCAGTAAGAATTGAATTTTAGACCACTACTACTGCCGAAAATGCAAATGTAGATGACTGCAGAAGAGGTATTCCAACTCGTGAGGGTTAGCAACTTCAGAAACTTGGTGAGTTTTGCAGAGAAAGAGTGCAAGCTGGGAGAACAGATGGTCTTCTTCCTTTGCATTTTACAACATATAGAACATGTAAATCCCAAATCCTACTAGGTGAGCAGAGTCTCAATTCACAGCACCATTAGTGGAATGCGCAGCCTTTAACCTCTGGGACAAAAGCTCAGATCTAGTCCAGTACTGATGAAACACAGGTTTTTCAATGACTGGTCAGTGCCAGTTCAGTTGAGGCAAACCCCACCCCAAGAGTGCCAGACCAGTGTTCCACAGTCAGCTTAACGTAACTGCACGTGTGGCAACGACAAAGGGCACAATGAGGGAGCTTTAAAGAATTCCAACAGCTCTCAGGATTGGCGGCTGATGACAGTTACCCAACTTCCTCAATATCCCCTCTGGAATCTCTGTGACTGAAAACAGGTGCTACTTCAAATATTAAAAGGAATACTCCAGGTGCCACGTTAAGCACCAAAACTCTTTCAATATGAAGTAAGACAATTCAGAAAGATGTTCAGTTAGAACACGCATGCAGAATAGCCACGAAACACACTCTTTCTACAGCCTTTTCCATTTATGTGCTCCAAAAGTGCTTAGGAAGAGAAGTGTCACTGCCAACAAAAGTCTGCAAACCCACAACCAGAATTTTGCTCCTTCAGTCTTCCCAGAAAGCCTATGGAAAAGCCTGTATAGAACAGTTCACTGGATTTTTGGAGACCAACTATTTGACCAACTATTATTTGTTTGTCTTGTTATCAAAACCAAGCCCAATGGCACTAGAGTGACTTGACTCTGGAATGGAATACAAGATGTTTAAAAACAAACACAGAATCACAGAATTATTAATGAGTGAAAAGACCTTTAAGATCATCAAACCCAACCTTTGACTAACCCCCTCTTAGTTCACCTCTAAACCACATCCCCAAGTGCCACATCCATATGCTTACTGAACACTTCCTGTGATGGTGCACTGTGCAAGTCTGACGCTCACAGACTTGAGCAGTGCATTTCAATGCATGAATAACCCTCCAGTGAAGAAAATTTTTCCTAATAACAAATCTAAACCTCTCCTGGCACAACTTGAGGCCATTTGCTCTTGCCCTGTCACTTGTACTTAGGAGAAAAGACTGACCCCCACCACGCTACAACCTCCTTTTAGGCAGTTGCAGAGAGCAATGAGGTCTCCCCTGAGCCTCCTCTTGTCCAAGTTAACAACCCCAGCTCCCTCAGCTCTCTTTGTAAGACTTCCGACCTTTCCCCAGCTCTGCTGCTCTTCTCTGGACATGCTCCAGCACCTCAGTCTTGTAGTGAGGAACCCAGAACTAAATACAGGATTTGAGGTGTGGTCTCTCCAGTGCTGAGTACTGCTGGCACAGTAGTATCCCAGTATCCTGCCAAGTCCTGCTGGCCACACTATTCCTGATCCAGGCCAGGATGCCATGGGCCTCCTTGGCCACCTGGCCACATTGATGGCTCATGTTCAGCTGCTGTCATTAGCACCCCCAGGTCCTTTTCAGCAGAGCAGCTTTTCAGCCACTCTGCTCCCAGCACTGCCAGGGGTTGTTGTGACCCAAGGGCAGGAAGTGGCACTTCAGCACTTTGCCTTGCTGAACCTCATACAGTTGGATTCAAACCATGGATCCAGCCTGTCCAGATCCTCCTGCAGAGCCTTCCTGCCCTCCAGAAGGTCAACATTCCCCCTTTACTTGGTGTCATCTGTAACCTGACTGAAGGTGGCCTCAATCACTTTGTCCAGATTACTGACAGACATTAAGCAGAACATTAGCCCCAACACTGAGCCCTGGGGAACACCACTTGTGACTGACTAACAGGATACAGCATAAAGAGACAAATGTGGTTTTCTGTCAGACTACAAGTTCATTAAAGAGCATCCACAGTTCTGTTACTCAAATTACACTTGGAAGAATTTAGGATTCAAGCACAAGCATAGCAAAAGCAGACAAAAAACCTTCCACCCATTGAGTAAGCAACTTCTTTTCATAACTGTTATATTTTTTAGACAGATATAATAAATCAGATCAGACCTGAAACTATTAATCTGGACTCTATTTGTAACATGCTAATACTGTCATTAATGTACAGCTGATAGAGAACTTGAGACATGATGTATCCTTGCTATGGTCAATCCTTATTTTTAAGGCAATGGGTATAGAAAATAAATAAACTTAACAACATTAATATGGACTTTTAAATTGTTTTCTTTTTAATTAAAAATTTGTCCAAAAAGATGAGTATTTACAAAACATTGAGCCTTTCAACTCTCTTATCAAAACCTGCTGAGCCCAGGAAACACAAACCCCAAAGCAGAATATTATACAAATCCAAAATATAGTAAGATCAGTAAAATGCATGTGACTGACTTAATAAACTACATAAATAAACTACACCATTTTCCAAGTAGGAAAGATCAAACATGAAAGAGTGCAGCTTGAAGTGAATATGCAGACTTCCAACACTGGAGCCAGCCTCCGGGGTGTAATCCAACAGTCTAGTAACTGACACTACATCAAACCCATTGAGGTGTGTTTAATGAAATCTGTACACACAAAATTTACAAATATTTTCAAAGGTTCATTCTTACTCTTCGGAAAGATGTCTTAATTAACTCAATAAAATTGATGCAATCTCTCTGTCTAGGAGCGTTTCTCTATAAAGGCTTAAACTGTCTGCCCAAAAGACAAAAAGAATTTAAATTCTTCTGTTGGATGAAAAAATAGAAGTTTTTAATAAGGCAGAACCCAAGTTTTAAAGGGCCATTTTACACACACTCAGAGTCCTTTCATACCACAGGCAGAAAAAAGGAAAAAAACCAGATGACTCAACCCAGAATAGCGAGAAGAATATGGTAAACTCTTCAGAAATCCATGTATTTGCTTGAAGAGGACCTTTACTCAGTGCTTTCAGAGAAAGGCAACATATCCCTTATCTACTGTCTAGTATAAATAGCTAATAAGATTGGCATGCACAGAGCTGGGCAGCTTCATGATGCAAAACAAATGAAAGCAGAAGACTGTACATGGTTCTCTGTCCTTTTATAAAGCATCCCAGATTTCAGATCAGATGCTGCTTCACCTTGGTCAGTAACAAGGAAGCCTTCACAACAAGGGGAGCCCAGCACTTCCTTTCACTGGGTCACTGGCAAAGCCACGTTGACAGGCACTTGGCTGGGCTGCTGTGCTGGGGACCCATTGTTGAGGGGCTGCTGTGAAACAGCAGCTGGCTCCATTTTGCTGATGTGTGTTATGAAGCGCAGTCGAAGTTTCAAAGCTGGCCTTAGCTTAAAAATTATCTTCTCAACCTGTTTTAAAAAAAAGAAAAAAATGCATTCAGTAAAAAAAACAGGAGTATTTTTACATACTGTACACAAACATCACATTAGCACAACAAAAAATGGAAAAAGATATAGTAAATAGAGGTCTTTACATTATATTTTATTAAAAATGCTAACTTTTGGACCTCTTCTGAGAACCAATCTTAAAAAAACTGTCCCTGTTGTAAGAGTTGTGCACCAAAGCTTTGTAAAACAAGTCACACAACTGACAGTTTTTAAAGTGCATACTACTATAAATGAGAGATAAATTGGGTGAATGATTTTTCATTGAACATAAATGAAATCTTCCTTTTGTCACAGGTCAAGTTACACTAATGAATCAGAAATTAAGTAAAACTTTAGAGAAACAGACTGTTATGAAACATCCAATAGCTTTATTTCTAGTCTTAGTTCTAATAATAATATTTAAAGCACCCTGAAGCTGGATCTTAAATTTCAGACTACACAAATTAATCTTGCAATCTGAGATACCTAGTCTACTCCATCTGAAGCTTTTAAATGTGTAGAAGTACACCAACTTCCTAACTTGTATACAGAGACTAATCAACTGTTAAACAATTTGTTCTACTGCTACCTATGAAAAACAGTTCACAAAAAGACTAAATTACTATATGGGAAGAAAGATAACTAAAGTATCAATATCTACTGTTTACTTACTTGGTCTTTCACACTGTCACCTGTAAACATGTATTTCACATGATACAAGAAATCACATATGGGATCCATGTAGTTCAAGTGGGAGCTGTACCGGTCTGCATTCAGGAGCATTTCATAAAATGCCACTCCAATCTGTTTCCATGGACACAAAGAGTAGCCCAAATGAAAACGGGTTTTAAAATGCTTTAGACTAGAAACACAGTTAAAAAATACAATAAATATGTATTGCTTTTTAAGTAGCTGTGATTTCTAACAATTTAATTTCTTACAGGGACAAAGGGACAGGTCTAAGTCATCCCATTATGCTAAACTGAATGATTCCCAAGCTAAGCTCTTCTTTGTAGCAGGGTCTCTGCTATCTGACATTTTTCAGCTCATCTGCCTACTGGCCAGCTCCATCTCTTTTTTCCTCCCCTACTTGTATCCACTCACATAAATGTAAGAAACAGCTTATGTTCCTCCATCTTCACAATTCACCTCTTGCATATTCCCTTCCAGGAAGTAAGTTTGATGTATATTTTGCAAGTAGTTTAGGAGACAAAGAAAGCATCTATTGCTTGATATTTCTGGAGTTTTATTTCTTTTCTTGCTTAAAAAAATGTACTAGGTGTTTTATTCAACAAGATTTCAGTTAATGGTTCAGTTCAGCTTTAAGTAAGCTGAATATCAACTCAGCAATTCAGATCCTTGCAATTACTGCTTAATTTGTATAGAATTTAATTCTGGATATTTATTAAAGATTTCTATCCCATTCTGCTTCATAAGGTAATTGCAAAGGTAAAATGACATATACAGTAAAGCAAACCACAAGCCAGACTTTACCTCTATCATGCACCGTGTCCTCTCCTGCTGGAACCGTTGGAGGAAAGGACCCACGAGGTGGTAAACATAGAGCAGCTGGAACTCTGTTTTCACTATGGGTATCAGTGCTTCTGTGAGAAACCTGTAGTATGTAAAGACATTTACTACATCAACTGTTTGGTTATTTGGGTTTTTTTTCTTTCTTCCACCTGTACCAAATTCTAGTCAAAACATTGCATTCTTCCTCAGAGATTTAGACCTTTATTTTAGAAAAAACAGTGTGCCTCTGGAAATATGAACTATTTCGAAAATTGTTTCAGGGCAGTTCTAGAATTAAGAATAGGATTTACTGTTAGAATCGATGCGTTAGGAACATGCGACAGTCTAAATTTATAAAAGCATAAAAGGTAATCAAGATTAAAAAAGGCTTATTAAAGGCAGTCACAATACAAGACAGCCTTAAAGCCTACAAACAAGAGTTATGTCAGTGGACGAGGGAGCTGGAAAAAACCTTGTGATTCATCTGGCAAGTTTTGGAGCTCCCCTGTACATATTTATTTGCTGGTATAAGTGCTATAGGTGGAGCTTTGTTATGTACAGTATGTATGGAATTCAAAAGACAAATTACATTATCAAATATCATTACACCTACTTAGGAATGAGAGAAAGCTGTCCAATGCTGGAATGATGCCAGACTGCATGTGCCAAAGCCAAAGTGTAGCTACAACTCATCTCGGAGTAAGACTGGTGACATGCTGTAAAGTCAAACAGCTGGAATGGGTAACCAACCCACTCTGTCTCTGATGTCAAGCTGGGACTGTTGATGACATTCACAATGCAATCATGGAGAACAATCCAGTATGGCTCCTGGGGGAAAAAAAAACAAAAAGCCAAATAAACAAAACCCTCCCACAAAAGTCAGAATTATTTATAAAAAGAACATCACCTAAGACAATGATTCCTTGGCTCTTTCTACTATTACTGCATTTCCAAAATGTGTATATATAAATATATACTTATATATGTATATATAAAACTGTTATAAAGGACATGGTAGTTTATAACCATGTTTATAACCATGATGAAGATGAAAACTTAAGACGCACAATACAGAAAGCATCCATGTTAGTGGGTATGGCACATTCAGGGTGTGGCATTATCAAGACATATCTCACAAATTTAATTATTTAATCACCTAATACAAAGGTCTCTAAAAGAAGCAAAGACAAGGCAAAAAGCCTTAGTGGAAGAGGTCTGAGAATTTTCTAGTCTTCTGAGTGCAGGCATAAACAGACCAAAAAACCAAGATGGAAACAGGAAATAAAAAAAGATACAGAAGACAAAGAGCATGGATGAAGATGCAAGGAGAGGGAACAGGAAAAGTAAGAACCATTATAAAAATAATAAGGATTAAATCCATGTTGGCTTCTGTCCAAGAAGAGGAACCATTTTATTGGAGCAGAGAGGTCACAAGGGAAGGACAGCTGTGACACATGTAAGTAACATGTATGGCAAGATCAAAATTACTCAGGCAGTCTTTGTCAGGTACCAAGAGTCATGATATTCAGAAGATCAAAGTTTCTACTGATACACAAGCTGCAGTACTGCACACATTTCATTTTGCAGTCTTAGCCACATCTCATTTACATGGTCTAAGAACTATAGTATGTGAAACTGCAAGCATTAATCAACAAATAACTTTGCATGAGAAGCTTTATAGATTTCCCTATTACACAGCTCCAGTTCTCAACACTACACACACCGCATTTAACTATATATTTAAACAGGAGTGATTTACTTTTTTTCATCCTAGTCTCAAAACATAATAGAAAAACAAAACACAACTTTTCCATGATGGAGGAGTAGATTTTTCTCAAACATGCACACAGCCTTCTGAATAGTTTCCTGTGGAATCTACAGATGTTGGCTATAAGTTTTTACAATGTATTCTAGAAAGCTGATAAACCTGTCATGGAAGAGTAAGTTTTTTTATTTTAAAATACAACATAATGACTCACTGGTAAGGCTGTGATAATCAGTCCAATCGCATTCATCCAAGCTGTGATGTTTTCTCTTGGCACCAGGGGCTGACTAGAGACAAAGAAAAAGAAAACTAAAGCTCTGAAATATACAACTGCAATTTCTGCTTCTTGTGCATCTACAGACCAGGTGTACTTACGCCAAGAACGTTGAGAGAACTACAAAAACACATACAGGTATTTAGAAGAGCCAGAAGATAGTATAAATGCAATGGGATGTTGTGTGCAAAACTTTATTTGGGTGTGTTCTGCATTAGCAGCAGGTATCCTTCAAATGCTTCAAACTTTTTTTCTTAAGCTTTAGTGTTAAGGGTTGTTTGTCCCTTTATTGACCCCTTCCCTCCATATGCCCCAAACAGAGCTAACAATAATATGTTACTAAGCTGAATAAGGGTAAAACTGAGTAATTCCAGTTTTAGCCTCAATTTCACTGCTCAGTGATGTCAACTGAATGGCTACAAGAATAACAGGTCCTGTCTCTCACTGCCATTTTCTTCCAGTGGTTGCACAAGAAGCAGAGCTATGAGTCTAATTTAATGCATCATGACAAAAGGTCAGCCTTGGCACACCACTGTTTCAAAGTACCTCTGATCTACAGCAGTATCAGGAAGATTCAGAGTCCCTTTCTTTGCACTCAAAGATGCTGTGATATCAACTGGTGAGATGTTCTCCTCCCAGCATAGCTGAAAGAACAACAGACTTTCTCCAGGCTTTCTTGTTGAACCCAATGGATAAGATCTTAGCCTGTGTGACATCTTTCCTCTAACTTTTATGGGCACCATGCCAAGTCAACCTGAAGCACACAATCCACTACAGCACAGGAGCCTAACACGTAATTTTTCTGCTTGATCCCTGGCATCTTGTTTGTCGTCCAAAAACACTTTATGCGTAAAATGCTACCTATGGACACTTGAAATTTTTTTTAAAAGTAAGAAAATTAGTATCACAGACTATCTTAGCAATCTCTATGCATGATATATTGCAGAAAACCATTTCAGAAAGCCAACATACCTCTTCAGCACAACATTCAGCAGAGCATTGCCCACTTCCTTCCCTGGAACAGCCAGAGCCATGAGCTCAACACAGGTAACGTGCAGAGCATGGGCAGCAGGGTTAGGAAACTCATTGAACCTCCAGTCACAATTTGGAAATGGACCAGGTGATTTGCCTGCCATAGGTGGCAATGGTTAAGGAAAAAAAAAGCTGCTCCAACACAGACAAGTATAAGCAGCCCAGTGATTAAAAACTGACACATAAACCACACACTAAATTGAATTGAAAGTTATTGAAAACAAGTAGAACAACCACATTTCATTAAGAAAAGACACACTGAAGTATGACTAAAAGATGCTGATACTCAATCACTGAAGGACTGCATGAATACATAGCTATAAATATATTATACACAAGGCCATGCAAAGGATAAACTTCCCTGATTAGGAGGTGGAAAAAACAACACCAACCATCTCACTCACTGTCTCCTTCCAAGATGAGAAAATATAAATAACAGGAATTTTCGACTTGCATATTTAGAAACCATTAATTTGCCTCTCTGTAAGGTCTTCTAGGGTGACAGTTGATGCAAAAGGAGCACCTGCTTAGTCTCTGAAAATATTCCACTTTCCCAAAGACTAACTTACTTGAAATACATACAGAAAAGGTCTTGAGAGTTAACATTAGCATAAAAGCAGGGGCTTATATAATTTTAGCTTTCTTTGGAGACACCCAATAAACTTCTTTTAAGTTACAAGAAACAAAGTTACATTAAACAAAGGGAAGTTCAGGAAAGAACTTGTAACATCCTGAAAATTGGTCTACTCGTGTAAAACTGCTCCAGAAAGAAGCCAAAGTCCAAGGAGATTCCTATTATCTAGTTTGCCAGTTACTCCCACATCTTAAATGTGGCATTGCTCTCAATATTTTATTCTCAGTAATACTAATAGTTGGCATTAGAGAACAGTAATCTTATTTTCAAAAAAATTTTTAAGTACTCATACTTTACATCAAGCTAATTTTTTTGATAATCAGAATCCAATTCAGAAAGCATAAACATCAGTAACTGTATTTCTACATGATGCTTAAACAGTGAAATATTTATACAGCTGTACTTCATTTTCACAGTATCTTTCCAGGTGTCTACTAGGGCAGCACAGTCCCCCCTGTTTAGAATAATAAAGAAACTGAACTTCATATTTTGATGAAATGAAGCTGTAAGACATTGTCACAGCTTGCTTACTGCAAACTTTTAGAAGGATATTGTCTACTAGTCTTCCAATGAGCTTGCAATAGTAAGCATCATCAGGAACCCACGGATTCTCTTCTCGGGGATTCATGGCACATTTGAGGTAAGTATCACTCAGACACCAGCCGAGTGGACGATTATCCTTGAGAGAGCCAATTATGGCATGAACGAGTTTTCTCTTGAGGTTTGTACGCTCTCTGAGATGCCCCTCATAGTAGTGAAGAGTGTTGTACAGGTAGGTCACTGGTCGGTCTGCCAAGGAGGAAAGGAAAACAACAGAACCCAGAAATAACTTCCAGCATCACTTTTATGTTTATCATAGCAAACAAAACTAAAATCAAGAGCTCTGCAAGACTAAGCCGCATGTATTTAAAAATTGAGCCCATACGGAATTGATTCACATTATTTCAAAACACTCTAAAAAACTGATTTTCCTTTGTCTTGTACACACTTTAATGCATGTACAGAACAAAAGAGGTGGAACAAAGAAGGTCAGTATTACTAACTTAATGATAAGCATTAGCCTTAATAATATTAATATATTTGTAAACTGCCTAAATAATTTCTTCATATACGAGGTATTAAGTAAGAAGAATCCAGGTATGAAGTCATAGTAAAGAAAGCATTGTAAATCATCTGATCATAAGATAGCAATGACACCTATAAAAAAATTATAATAAAAGTGCATTTCTAGAAGTATTCAAGCATCAGGTCAAGTTACTTGAATCTTAAGCAAGAATAGAGAGAGGAACTGCTTTTCAATTGTTTCAGTCTTGGTAACAGAAAGTTTGTTAGGACACAGGTCCAAGTGTTTACTGCTAGAAGGGAATGGAAGGGAAAGGTGTGAAGCAAGCATGAATTAGCAAGAGATGCCTGAGTAAAAGCAAGTTTACTGTTAGTAAGCTGAAATTCGCTAAACAGGAAATGCACTTCTTTGTGTAAATGTACACGGGGTTTAGACAATAGGAAAGGAAAATAGCACTGCTGTGCTAATACATGAACATTATGAAGGAAAGAAGTGAACAGAATTATTAAAACAGGAATATATCTGTCTGTATTCACAGATAACTTACCATGGAATTTGTATAAACCTCCCAGATGATCCAATAAAGTTTCTAGTGATTTGGACACTGGAAGCAATTCCAGAAATCTATGAATTACAATGTCAAACACTGGCAGAAAACGCAGGCATACATTCCCAAAATAAATTGGTAAGTACTGAGGCTGGATCTGAACTGGGGGATTCACTTGTTCTGCCAAGCCTTCAAAATACAGCTTTTCAGGGTATTTCTGGAGGGAAAAAAATCCAACAAAATCAAAATCTCTTTCTTTGTAAGCAATGGATTAAACATTCAGCACCTACATTGCTTTAAAAAGACACTTCATAACCCCCTTTATCACATTTGAATTCAGTGAGATGATTTCACTGTAAAGCCTACTGAAGAAAACTGAACTCTGACTTGGCTATTAGAACAGTAGGCAACATCTGCAAAAAAACCCCAGAACAAAGTTTCACCACCACTCAAAAAGAGTATAAGAGAACATTAAAAATCCCAAAGCAAAGCTGAAAGCAGCCAGTGCTAAAGTGTTCTTTGTCATGTACTTGAAAAGAAAACCTAGGGGAAATCAGCACTACTGGAAGTTTCTGCATCATATACTGAATTAGAACACTAGAAATAGCATGAATGAAATAATTCTCTGGCAGAGAACTGTAGTGTACTCAAATAACAGACAGGTACTGCTGAGGCCTGAGCTTATGTTTTACCTGTGACCCAAATTTCTATATGCCAGGTTGGGTCTATTGACTTGCAGCCATGTCAGAGCACTTCCCAGGCCAATTTGCTTCTCTGCTACCCTTACACTTTTAGGCACTGTAAAACACTGTACAGCCAAGTCAGAGGGCTAATATAGACCAAATAGCTCCTGGATCAAACCAGACGGCATGTATTGAGCTACATGACAGTTTGCTTGTATCTGTTCCACCTCAGTGTTTATTTTTTGACAGAACAGCTCATTGGCACATCCTTTTCTACCTAGCAGATACCACAATGCTTACAGGAGCATTAAAATCTCAGCAATTCTCATCCCTAACATATCAAGCTATCATGTTCTTGCCACACAGAAGATGGAAGAAGTTTTAATAATCAGAAGAAAATGCATGTTTAACTGTTGGTACAGTCATAAAACACCAGAAAGAAATACCTTCTCCCTGACACACAAAAACTCTGTTCTAAATGAATTTCAAAAACCAAGATATTAAAATGATTTGATTTAGATGAGCAACAATGACCATCCACCCAATTCCTAAGCTGTTTCTATCTTTGAATATTACTGCATTATAATTCCCAAGTTATTAAGTACTAGCCTAAACAAATTACTGGTTATTATGCAAGTCCAAAAAATGATAAATTTGTCCTGTAAATGATGGCTGGTATCAATTCCATAAAAATTATTACAATAAAAGAATGTTATTAGCTGTAATACCTTGTGGTAACTCATATGCTTTGTATGCCAGTCATTCTGCAGCCAATGCTCGGGAGAATTCTCCTTCACAAAATCACTCACTCTGTTTCTGAAATCATTAGGCTTCAGTAAGAGTAACTGGATTATGAAGTAACAAACTTGAGCTTCATTTCCTTCATGACTACGCATAGCCTTAAACAAAACAGATCAGATACATGAAATTACAGTTGACACTGCTGTCTGCTTTAGAGCCCCAAAACATGGCAGACAAATTTGCTACATCTGCACACAAATACACACTGAGTATATTTCAACTCTATTGTTCAAGTGAAGACATAAAAAAGAGGTAGTTTCAATCCCTAACCCATTCTTTATTCCATGGGCCGAAGATCTTACAAACTCCCCAGTGACAGCACTTTCTCCAGGAATTCTAGCTCTCTTTTATCTGACAGTTGTTATTGAAAATAACCAATTAGTGACAATGAAGTTAAGATTGCTTTTAACCTCTGGCCACTTCTGACATGATTGGACTTCAGTTTGAAAACCAAATTAAAATTCAAACAACCAGCTTTACATTAAGATGATTTTAAATTATACATAAAGGACAACTACTGAATGTAAATGCAGTTTTCTCTAGGTGAATATCGCTTTATTTTATAGGGTAAGACAAAAAGCAAGAGAATGTAATTTCTGTCTTACTCTTATGATGAAACAGGCTGATTTCTAAGCAAAGAAAGCATATTCCAATGGGTACAAGATTTTCCATATGCTTGTGAATAATAGCATGCCATTCCCTTCTACCTTTTAAGGCTGCAGGAATTGCACAACCACAGAATTATTTAGGGTAGGAAAGACTTTTAAGATCATGGAGTCCAACCATTAATTGAGCACTGCCACTAAACCATGCCCCAAAGTGCCACACCTACACATCTTTTCAATACCTCCAGGGATGGTAACTCAACCATATCCCTGGGCAGCCTGTCCCAACACCTGACAACTCTTTCAGTGGAGATATTTTTCTTTATATCCAATCTTGCACAATTTGATGCTGTTTCCTCTTGTTCTATTGCCTGTAACTTCTTATGGGAGAAGAGGCTGACCTCCACCTGGTTATATGCTCCTTTCAGGCAGCTGTAGTGAGTGCTAAGGTCTCCCCTGAACCTCCTTCTCTCCAGGTTAAACAACCCCACCTCAGCTGCTACTCACAGACCCCTCACCAGCTCCACTGCCCTTCTCTGGACATGCTCAATGTCTGTCTTGTAGTGAGGAGCCCAGAAGTGGCCAGCCTGGGCAGTGCATGGGGCTGTTATGACTCAAGTGCAGTACTCAGCACTTGGCCTTGCTGAACTTCAGACAACTGGCCTCAGTCCATTGATCCAGCCCGTCCAGATCCCTCTGTAGAGCCTAAATAATTGGACAGCTCTGAGGTCAGAGACCCAAACCACTAACCACAACATATAATAATACCAGTTCAATGGTTGCCATTAAATAAGCAAGAAATGCTTCCCTGAAGACTCAGAGAACATAAGAGTTGGAATTTTATGTTGCTTAAAGAAGTAATCTATCATTTTGCTTGATTATTGACTTAGCAAATAGGCACTATTTAAGACCAATCAATTTTAAAAAGATTGCTCCTAAAAAATGAGTCAGAAAGCAGACTGCATAAACTTGTCTTCTCATCTTCTGAAGTGATACTTACCAAACAGAGGATTAACCTATCCAGTGTTACAATATTGTATTTCCACACCATGTCATTGAGAATCTCAATACATTTATTGAGCTGCTGTCCTCCTGCAGATGTAGAGAATTCATACACCAAGAAATCTGCAAATGTCCTGACATGTGCCACCAGAGCTCTGGCCCCAATTCTTTCTAACACTCTAGCAGGGAAGAAAAAAGAACAAGAAATTGTTACAGATCCTAATACATTTATAACTGATCTATTTGATATGAGTTAGCAGGTTTTAACACAATTGTCTTAAAAAAAAAAAAAAATCCCTCCCTTTTATTAAATTAATGGAAGGAAATGCCAAAGCAAAGCAAAAAGCCCCAACTTTAGAGCAAGAGAATTCCTAAGTCTGAATACTAATCAGGAGAAATGCTTCAAGTTCATCCATCTGATCTGTAGTATTCTGTCCAGAACCCATGCTTTACTTAGGTAATTGTAGTTATACTCCTCTGAGGACAACCTTCTGCAACTCAACTTTACTTCCTATGCTATGTACTTTAATACAGCCATAGTATTATAAACTATTTCTTCACTGCACACAAGAATAACACATGCTATCATAAATACTGTTTTGGCAGACCTAGGAAGGACTGAAAAGAAATAAATCTATTTTTCACAGCTGGAACTAATGTTATTTCTACCAGGAACAATTTAAAAAGCAGGTGATTACTGCTTCTGTAATGAATTTTCAACTTAATCCAACATTTGTTTTTTAAACAAATATTTGGCCTTTATTAATGCATAAAGGCTAAGTAAATGAATGCTTTAGATTTTCTGTTTACTCTTTCAGATTGCCTGAAACACTGCTATTACAAGTAAATCATGTAATTCAAACACCTCACATCCTTGTTCCTCATCAGGAAAAACATGCATTGTGGACCACTGCACTGTAGAACCAATCTTAAACCCTAAACAAGTATTATGCCATGCTGGCTACTACCTAGCTCCACTCTCTTCTTTCACGCTCTGCATGCTTCAGATTAATTAAAAGAACAAGCCGTTAATCCACAAGACCTATGTCCTCAGAACTGAGAGAGTTGCTGTAATAACTTTGAAATAGCATGTTTGTAAGCTCACCTGTAACCAATTTGATTAATGTGATCAGTGTCTAACAACATCTTCCAGAGGAGACAAAGGAAAAGCGGGGATGAACCTTGTGCAGAGAAGTGTGTGATTATTTCATTCTCACTGGTCATCGATTTCCACTTCCGGTATTCTTCTTCCACATTCTTCTTCAGGTTAAAGCGGCTTTCCTGGGGCACGTTGTTCTGCTTGAAGAACACCTGAAAAAAGGAGGTTTTGCTGTGACTGAGAGCCTACAGTAAAACATTTGAACAGGGAAATTTTACCTGACTTAGCACCATACGGCTTCCTACTTTCTTGTACAATACAATCTCTTAGGGAGGGCTGTTACTTCACTGTGATACCACAGTGACTGTTTTGTCACTAACAAAGCCACATGACAAACTGCCACAAGAAAAAATCCAACTTCTATTTTTTAATTTTTAAACAATCTGATTTACCTTTCACCAGAAGTATCAGTTGACCAAACTTGGCCTTAGAATACTCCAGGGGAATGTAGCTAACACATTTCTGAAGAAATAGCAATGTTTTAATCACGCCGCACTCTTTAGGGACTTGAGATCAATTCCCCTAAATAGGGGAATAATCTCACCAACCCACAAAAGGCAAAGGATCTTGTTAAGAGAGTACATTCACTGTATTTCCAATTATAAGATCTTCAGGTTTAAACTATTACCTGCAGAGGAGCTGGAAAACAGCTTAGTGTATGTGATGCCCAGTTATGTGGAGTGAAACTCATGATAGTCTGCAGTATGTCCTTGCACCAAGTTCCCTGAATTGAATCAGAGCCTGTGAAAAAATCTAGAAAACAGATTGATGGTATTAGAATTTCAGACAAAATAATTTCTTATTGGTATCCCATTTGTCATCATATGCATCCAGGCTTTTCTAGCTCAATACAGTTTCCTTTTTGTCCAACTTCTCCAAGCCCCTTCATTTGACTTTATTTGCTCTACAGAAGAAGCTGGATATTACCTTTTTTTATGCTATTAACAATAAGGAAATTATTTTTAAGTTTTGAGTTAGAAATAAAGCAATAAGGATTTTAACATTTTATATTTAATTTCCTGTAGTGTCACTGAAACAAGCTTCTGCTAATTAACTGATTAGACTTTTAGAAAAAAATACAGAGGAAGACAATGATGATGAAATTGCCAGATACCATTTTATATTGCTTCAAAAAGGCTGTTCAGAAGTACCTGCCCCAATTAAGCTGTAGATATGAAACAGAAGCTTAATTCCCTCAATCCTTGGGTTTATTTCATCAAAGGTTGAGAAATGGCTAAAAAAATAAAAAAGAAACCAACACAAAGAAGTCCCTTCCCTTTCAAATCACCTCCACCAGTCTCAGTGAATCAATTGTTCTAACTCTCCAGCAAATCTGCAGACTAAAACCGTAAAAAAGGAAAGAGAAAACATTCCCCTCAAAGCTAACAAAAACCTGATCCGTGTCACATAATTGAACACTCTTAAAACATTAAAAGACACATTGAAAGCTTTCCCTTCTCCCTTCCCAAAAAAAGAAACCCAAAATGCACACAAAATTTTTTCTTAAATGCAAGCTATAGAGGGGGAGGCTTCCACATGAGCAGCACAATTGTTGTGAATATTTCATGTTTGTTTTTTTAAATAGCATGTATCAGTAATCAATCCAAACATTTAGATGTAAAATAATGGAACTAAAAATAAAACACTAAAAAGTTTCCAAATCCTAGTCACAGTGTACCTCTGTATAAACTTAAAGAATGTCTCATTTTACTACTGCTTCAATAATAGCTTTTTGCCTAAACAGAAGCAGTTGGAAATTAAAATTACACTTTTTTCAAAACCAGAAGTGCATGGGATTTGTTTTGTGTCTAGGTCATTTCCACGACACTCTTTTGAACAGCGTCGAAAGAGAACTTCTGAACTTTAGAGAAATGATTTGACTACACCTTTTACTGGGACACATTGCCATTACCTGTCACATGTGTTGCCCTCGCCAGAGTTAAAATCAAAGCTCTGTTGAGTTCTTCTGATTCTGCTGAAAGAACTGTTTTGGGATCATTGAGAAATCGTGTGAACTGTGGTTGGACTTCTGAGCTGCCCAAAGCTGTGATTAGCCTTAGAGCAGTACTCTCAACACTGAAAGAAGGAAACAGTCCAGTTAGCAAATAATGCTTAAACTGATGTTTCTGAGGTTCCAAAAATACCTATTTTTTCCTCCATTTACTGCTTCAAATAATACAGAAACATATGTTTTAAAAATTATGTTCTTAACCTTTTGAAAAAGTTCACTTTTTCTACTGCTTATTAAATTTGTTATCAACTATTTCAGTATCTTATTTTCAAATAAAGCACTCAAGACTAGCTTTAGCAAAAATTCCAAGTGCAGAGGCCCTGAAAAAGAGCCTCAAGTCCCTCCAGTTTCAAGCCCCGCATTGTTCTTTTTTTGCACATCCTCATATAAAGAAGGATATAGAGATAAATAAATATATGCAAAACCAAAATAAAAAGACATGAATAATGCATAGGAAGCTTCAAAGCTAACTACCATCTTCAAGTAGATAGCACTAAATTGTCCTTATTAAAGAAATTAGGAAGTTGAGGAAGTACAACTTTTGATTAAAAGCACTTTAATTTCCAGTGCTTTAGTTGGAAGCACTTTTCACACCAGGTAGTTTGAAGTCATTGGAAAGACTTCTACAACATTGTGTCTTTGAAATGCCAAAGTCATAGTTTTGATAACTCTATTCTAGCTGCATGCAGTGCTCATTAAAAGTGACTAACATCTGTATTTTACAGACTAAGATGATAAAAGAAGATTGAGGTCAATAAAGAGAGCAAGGCTGTGAATTTAAGGAGAAACTTCTCTTAACTTGTTTTCTTTATGCTTAGTAAAGGATAAGGAACTAGGCAATTTGAATTTGGACTAAGAAATTGAGAAGCCTGGTCCAGTGGAAGGTGTCCCAGCCCAGGGCAGAAGAGTTGGAACTAAATGACCTTTAAGGTCCCTTCCAACCCAAACCATTCTATGAATCTATGCATTTACTGTATAATGAGACTTTCTCTATATGAACTGGTAATAATGAAGTTACTGTGTCTCACACACTCCCACAAAATCTATTGTACTCTAAAAGTGAATGGACACTATTTCCCCCAATTCTTTGACAACAAGCCTCACATTCTACATAGAAACTGAATCTCATGCTCTTCAACTGATAACACTAAGGCAAACAATGCTTCTGCCTGGAATTACCTGCATAATCTCTCTAGACCTTCTCTAACCAGCTTTTTCACCTTTCTTGCATTCAAATTAACCACTGTTTTAGGCTGATATGACACACATCCTACGAGGGACTCTACTCAGGGTCACCTACAGTTTACCATAGCTTTGCACAAACTCCTTTGCAGCCGCAGGGTGAAGCAGATTACTTCTCTGATTTGACTGAAACTCAACCTAAGAAGGCACTGCTACTTTTATTGCCCTTTATCTCCCATGCAAGAAACACTTCTGGACATGATAGCTCTGGTGCACATCCTGTGTGTTGACTCCTGACACTGCTGCCATGCCTGTGCAAGATCCTGCCTCAGGCAACTCTGCAGAGCACCACTGCTAACGTCCAACTGTACTGCTGAAACATGCCCTGTTGAGATACCCCCAAACAAGTTAGCCACAGAACTAAGAATGGGAAGTACCATTTAAACAGCTCTCTTGCAGCTTTCAACAAGAAGAAATCTAAGATTATGGTCAAATGTGGCAAATGTCACTCACCAGAGATGAAGCTGGTTCTGATTAGTCTGTGGCACAGCCGCCAAGGAATGAAGATGGCTGAGGAGCTGAACTCTGTAATGAGGCTGGATGTGATGCATCCGATAGCTAAACATTTCTAGCAGAGTATGCAAAATTCCCCATGCGTGAGATTTGAACACTGTTGGCAGCAGCTGACCTTATGAAAAAGAAGTTTGCAAAGTAAGTTTTACAACTGATCACACCTTAAAATATAAGTACAGAGTACATTGGCTTTATTAGGCTGCAAGTCAGGTATCTGATGTGAAAAATGTATTACCTCCAAAGAGCATTTGTGCAAGTGCTGTCTGAAGAGCCTGTACATGTATAGAGCTTAATAATCTTTTGAATGAACATATATAGCAGACATGCAAATTATTTTAACAAGAGCAATGTGTCTCATAAAGTAACTTTGCTTATGCTTTTCCATTACGCAAACATTATGCTAATGTTTTTGCACAACTAGGAAGGTCTTGGCCATACAAGTGATGGCCTAAAGGGACAGCAGCACAACTAGTCTGCAATTTAGTGCAGCACTAGGACAACTTCTAGGGTTTCTTATATGTTAAAATTATTTATACATGCTCCATCATTATATTTTCAGTTTTACTACAGTCTCCAGTTGCCATTAAAAGAAAACACTACTTAACAGAAAGAAAGGGGGAAAAAAAAGGTTTTCTTTCTTACTGATAAAGCCTTTGATGCCCAAGGATTCTATTTCCATATAAACCAACAGGCGACTATAGGTTTCCACAAGAGCAGGAGCCAAGGCCACACTAGATTTTGCATGAGCCAGCTTTATTACCCTTGTAGCTATGCTATGAATCAGACTGAGGAAAGAGAGAAAATGTTTTTCAATCAGAAATATGACTGAAATTTAACACATGTTTAAGGTAAATTAACAGATCTATATATATATATGACATGTCAAGCCACAGAAAGCCTTTCTGATGATAATTAACTACACACAGATTTACAGGTTAAAAAAAAAAGCTAGCTGCATATACTGTACCTCATTTTGGCATGAACTGTGAGTGAGTCCAAGAGGTTCATTGGCAGTGGGGTAATAGACCCTGATGCCATGCAATTAGTCCCTGGAAGAGGTGTCCTCATGTTGCCGTTCCCATAAATAGTCTCTACTAGTACACCCATTGGCAAAGTGAAACACTCTGAATTCGTTGAATAAGCATTGCACAACAAGGCAATTTTGTAGTCATTCATCTGTAAGCTTTTATTCCTTAAACTCTGCTGCAAAAACCTGTGTGCCAAAAAGATTAAACATTAAGCGGAAAGAAGAATACACACCCATTCCAGAAATACAGTGATAACAATCTCAGTCAAAAAATCCATTATCAAATCGTAGAAAAAATCAAAATAGTTATTAACTGCACCACATCAAAACAACTGCTTCTTATGTCACAGTTCCAATGTGTTATGAATTTAATAATTAGAGAAATACCTCAGGAAAAAAATACACTTAAAAATCACCTTTCCAGGCAAAAACAAACCACAGCATAACAAAAAAAATTTGTCCATTTACTTTCAGATTCTCTATCAGTAATAAACACCTATTATTCCAAGATAAAATATATAGTTTCCACTAGCTGGATAACAGCATTTCACTTTTTATGAACTATTTTGAGTCTTAGCTCTGTCTTTTTGAATGACTCTGAAGTCACTCTGTTGATAATCTTTATACAGCATCCCACCACACAATACATTCTGAATACAGACTTGGAACTGCCTATTTCATTATGCCTAAACATAAATCAAAACATAACAAAACCTGCACACTCACTCATGGTGAAGTTTAAGAGAATGAGGAATGGGAATCTGTAACTTGGAGTTGTCACTATGGGCCTTCCGGTTCAGATGAATCCAAATGCAGGTCATTGCAAAAGCATGAGTTGACTGAGGTTTGTTAATATCAGGTACAGGAATATACTAAAGAAAGAACACATGAAGGTGATATATCACATGGATTAGAGTACAGAAAACCAACTTATACAGCCAGTATTCACAAGGCCAGGTTTTTCTTTTTTCTGAATTCCTACACCACATGGAACATTTTTAAAGAACAGATTCCACTCTCATTAGCTTTCGTAATTTTAAATCAAAAGTTATGGAAGAGACCTGGACATCAGTAATTTTTCTGAAAAACACCCAAACCAAACAAAATACCTAAGATCTTGGGAAAAGGTATAGATAACATATATAGTTACATATATAGTTACAAAGCATATGCTTTTCCTCTCAGACTCACACATTATTCAGAAAGCAGTTATGGTATGTGCTTCCATAGTAGGTACTCAGTGGTTCAACAGTATTTTCTGAAAAATCTGATCGTTCAGCATCAAAATTAATCCTTAAACATTAATACACTTCTCATGAAAAGGTGCAGATACAACCTAAAATTAAAAAGTTCTGGATCCAGACTCAGCTATAGTACTGCCACTGGAAAAGGAACTCTGGCTCTCCTTTTGCCAATATCCACATTTCTTTCCCTTCGATACAGTTACAGCTGCACAAGCACCACTGACAGCACAAGAGAGACATCATCAATACATAATCAACAGGATGGCAAGACAGATCCTCTTAAGAGCAACAGCCAGGGAGCACATTTTAAGTGCCCATGAAACTTAATCATAAGAAATGCTTCCTAGGATTCAGTTTCTCAAGCACTTAAAAAGCAGCACTTAAAAAGCACTAGTCAAAGAAAGACTTTCAGTAAGTGTTAACTTCTAGTCATCACTATGGGTTGAAGTAAATAGTCCTACTGCTCTTCCCATATTTGATGCTGACAAAAGCAATTGAAAACTTCTGAGACAAATTGTACTGAAGAATTTCTGTGGGACAAAACTAATGTAGCAGGGGGAGAACTCATTGTTATATATGAGTTTGAGACATCACACATTTGTATTATCCTATCCATTCACTGAAAGTAAAAAGCACTAAGAAAAGAGTAAGCAATCAGGACTTGACACAGACAGTGCTGCAAAAATTAAAGAACTTCCTCTTAGTGCCCTTTCCTCAGGAACTTCAACTCTAGAAGAATGTAAAAAGCATGAAGATGATTTTACTTGCCCCTGCAGAATGAATGTAAAGTACTATTCTGTTACAGCCCAGATGTAACAACAAAATTACACATTATTCCTCTACAGTCTCCTCAGTGCTTTAACAAACTCCTCAAAACCTCAGTCAAACCAAAGCCAAGGAAGAGAGGAGTTAACACAAGTCTTTCTTGCCCCTAACAACATACATGGTTACATGGATAGGAAATCCTCAAAAAATCATTTACTTATGAAACATCTCCCTCCGACTATGCAGCACACTGTTCTAAGAGTGACGCAACAATGATAGTAATACTGACATATGAAGGCCCTAAGTTGAATTAAAAATAAAAATTTGACATCGGAGACTTACTTCTTTCTCAGGATATAGGAGGTCAAACAGCTTCATAACTGGGAGGAAGTCAGCCAGTGCATTCTTCTGGATGCTGCCAGAGATGAACTGGAGTAGCACCCACATCAGGTGGTCTCTCCCCTTAATGAGACCACGGCCTGCCAACTGTCAAGAACACTCAGTAACAGACAAATACTGCATGCAGAAGAAAAATCACTGCAAAGATTCTTATAAAAGTAGAAGGGCAGACTAAAACAGTTCCAGTAGAGGTCACTGAGAATTTTATAGCAAGACCTAGGCAAAAACATACATCATGTTTCCAGAAAGAAAGGAAATAGGTACATTAGTTGTAACACAAGTGGACTCTGTGAGGACAATTAATGGTAAGATTTAAAATGCATTTAACTCCTGGGGCTCACTGCTTTAAAAAATTAGCAGCACTTAAATATTGGTGTTTAATTGTCATCTTGTAGCCCTGTAGTGAAGTACCACATTGCCACTGCTAGCATCAGGCCACAGGCTTCAAAAACTCCTACAAAGGAAGTCCCTGAGCCAGAATAACTTGGACTCCCTTCACCTGGGTTGGTTTGGCTTTTTTTTTTTATTAATTAACTTCTTTATCTGTAACAGCAATTCCCTAGTAACTTATATTCTACTCTTATCTTGCTTGCTGTGGTTTTATACTAGATTTGTGCAATTGTGTTGTATAATGCCTATTCTTTCAATGGTTTATTAACAGTAATTACAGGAATACAGCCCTGGTAAAACTAATTTCAGGGAAAACAATGAGAGCAGAGAACTACAATCCATCACAGTAGAAGACAACACACACAGTAAATTTTTATGCAACACAGAACTGTGGACAAATGAAGACAAAGCAATGTATTGTCCATGTTAGAAACTGCATCTAAACACTCACAAGCTGATCCTACAGTGAGGAGAAAGAACATCCCTTCCCTACCATCAACAGCATACAGCTCTCCCAGCAAAGAGCTCAGGATTTTGCTGACTGACTGTAACCTCTCCCTTCCCTTACGGAGGACTGGCATCAATACCCTTAGAACTGTAACCCTGAGAACCAGAGAAAAGGGCAAATACTACTATCAGTTTTGATGGAATTATTACTAGGAAGTAATAATAACTTGGGACTGTGATTGCCAGCATTACTGCAATTGGACAAATTACCTTTGATTGTTTTCAGTAGATTGATTAGACAAAGAGCAAGTTCCTACATGCATATGCATGGCACATTCTTTTAGTCTACAAACAGAACAGGGCATTCACTCTGTTCAAAACTTGTTTGTGAGCTGGATGCAACAGCACAATACTTAGATCTTCTGAATGATGCCAGTTTATCTCTTTATTCTAGTTATTAGAACACTTTGAATCCAAATGTAGTGCAACATCCTGTAACTGAATACACTAAAAACACACCCAGCTCACCGCACCATAGCTTGAGAATTTGACTTCTAGAGAGAACAGTGATTAAAATTTTAATTAATTTTTTCACATAAGGTACTTCTTGCAGGGATGAGTGACACTTTTAAAAAAATACTGGGTTTGTTTTTTAAATCCCTCTTACCGTGTGGGAGCGATACAATTTACCTTTTGATGGAGTGACAGGACCATATGAGGAAAACTTGCAAACTGAAAGAGCACAAAGAAAATGAGCTGGCTGGAGAGATGCTGCCACAGAAGCTGACTGGTTCCACCATCATCAAACTTCTCTTCAGTCTCAGACCGTTCCATGGCATACACCACAAGATCCACCAGCTGGTCCTCCAGCACAGGGCAACGTTGCTTGTGCTGTAAGGCAGAGATCAGATACAGTATTCCAAAAGCCTTGCCAATAACTCCAGAACTTGCACAGTTGCAGTTACAGTACAGTACTTTGACAGAAGGCTGGGAAGCATGAGATGAAGTCTGAACTTGTTAAGGGTAAGCCAGTGTATTAAAGCTGCACTATGTTACAGGTCACAATGATTTTTACATTTTATCATATATTCCATAATTCCCTACTCAGTTCCAAAACACAGTTCATCAAGGCACAGACAACATCTGGGGGTTTTTTTGCTGTTTTATAACAAATTCAGTCAGACTGTCATTTCTCTGATCTTTCATTCACAGAAAACAAAGCCCATTCTTTAAACAAACAGGGGATTATTTTGCTTGGTTTAGGGTTTTTTGCTGGATTTTTCTCTTTCCTTCTTTTCTCCATTAAATCCATTTCAAAAGTAGGGATCACCATAAAGAAGATGTATCAATTACACTATCAAATGCAGAGGAAACATCCCAATACGTGATGAAGGTATTTGATAACTTCTCATTTTCACTCTCATACTGGGTTCACCTACAGCCTACAACCAGCAGCAAAATTAACATCTGGTTAATACCCTTGTAACTAGATGCTGTCCTATTGACACAGTGCCACAGGTTACAAGACAATGTCAAAAAGGCTTGAAAATTAATCAGCTGTATGTTCTACATATTGTAAATAGAACAGAAATTACACATCAGAGTAAGGAGCTCCATGGATGTTAGACTGCCAGAGTCTTCACACTGAGCTATGCAAACCCAGAAATAATTTAAAATACACACCATCTCTGATGATTTATAACAATGAGCAAATAAGGAGTGCATTATATATTCAGATATATTCTGCTAGTACAGATTTATATAAAATAGGTCCACTAACAGTAATTTGGAACTCAGATCTTAAATCTTCAGTTCAAGACTACCAAGTATAGTGTCACGCATTACAAGTTCTTCAGTGGAACAAATTATTATCTTGCATTTGTATTGTTACATTCACATAATGTACTATTGTTTAGAAAAAAAACCATGGAGAATTTAACTTACTTCAGAAAGTGCTAGCACTTTGGAAATAATCTAACCTGTTTGTTTCGATGCAATCTATACTCAGGAATGGTCACATTTACTCATTTATTTAGTTGGCTTGGTGCCTGTAACATAATGCAGCCTTAAAGAAAAAAATTATTACTTTAATGATACAAAAGAAAAGGAACTGAGCTGCTCAAACTCTAATCATGAAAACGCATTATCCATTTCTAGAGGCAAAAAGGTGTATGTAAAAGTTTTAAAAGATCACCCAAATACTCATAAAACATTTTAGGGATGCCTTAGATGAATTCTTTGACTTACTAGCCAGGCAGCCTAAAAAAAGGCTAATATAAAGATATAATAAAAGTAAAGAGAGATGCTGAAAGGAGATGCTTGTTCTACCTTCATTGATGGTAGTCTTTTGCTATGAAAAAAAAAGAGATTCTCTTCAATTAAAAATAGAATGCAAGAACTGGAGAAGTTGACAAAATACAGTGAACAGCATCCCCTGTTGCATGCTCTTTGCGAGCCCAAAACTGCAGAAAGCTACAATTCCAGCTGTGCTTTCTTGAAGCATGCTTGACACAAACCCCTAGCTAGAACAGAAAGCACCAATGATTCCTTTTCCCCCAGTAGGCAACGTCATTATCACAGACCAACCACGGTACAGGTTTACAGAGAGCAGTATTGGCACCACCAGTTCAGAACACTGGGTCTTTTGTGGCTCGTTTTTCTCCCCCTCCCAAAGCAACTAATTATGAAGCAGAGCAGGGTGCAACAGACAACACTACAGACTAGTTTAAAATCCAGCATGCAAAACTACTATGTACAGGGCTTGAAATTTAATACTTTGCTAAGCACTGGGTTAATGTCCAAAAGCCTAATCATGTTAGGCTATATTAATTTAGAATAAAGTCATTCAAAGAATACAACAGGAAAAATATTACTGTTAAAAAGAAAGTCAGAATTTCCAGTAGGAATTTTTGCTATTCTGAATAATTCTATGATTGGGAAAAGTTTAGGAGCCAGGAAATTAAGAAAATGAATTTAAGCTTTTATTCAGAAAAACCACACTTTTATTGCTTTAAAAATAATTTTCCATCAGAAAAATTGCAGTATGTCATATTCTATCTTCAATAATTTAATTTTCTGGCAATTTTTTTTCTATATTTTAAGTGAATATACATGTTTGCACAGATTTTGTACCTATAGTTTCAGAATTCTTGGAAATAAAAAATTGTGCTGCACAGGAATTTGCAGGATTGGGTCCTTTTTTATTAATTGCTCATAAGTGAAAGAATCTCTCAGCATAAACAGAGATGAATAAAATTATAGGTGAGAGCTGATTACTCTCACAACTAAGTAGAAATTAATGTTTTGGCATGGTTTAGGTAAAACAAAAATGAACAACAAAAAACTTCTAAACACTGTTCTGGATTACGTATGAAAAAATATAGCATTCAAAATCACTACGCTTTTTCCTAAAGTAAACATGATTCAAGTTTTTACAGTCTGGTTGTACAAAGGCATTCTTCATTTTGTTCTGAAAATAACATTTAAAGATCTGAAACTATATAATTTCATTGAAAACATTATTAAACCGTTACGAATTCCAGGGGGGAAAAAAGCACTTCTATGACAACTTGAAACTAAAATTTCTCGAGATCAGCCCTCTGATGGACTAGTGGTATTTCTTTAAGTGGATCAGAGCTTCAGCTGGATGGTGGCTTGCTGTTCTTAATTGGGTTTGAATTGTTAATTCCTTCTTTTTTTTGGGGTGTCAAGAAAGGGTGGGTATCAAAGGGTGGGGCAGGGGCATGGCTAGCATTAAAAGGGTTTCCTAAAAGAAAAAATATTTTGAGGAGTCAGTAAGTTTGGCTGATGGCTCTGATAGATTTGAGTATTTTAAACAAACAACATTTCGTAAATATCTACACTTAAGAAATGGACTCAGAAGACCAAACCACAGACACCAAAATCCCTACAAGAGGAAATAGTGTCTCCAAAAGTCCAATTCAAAATGCCTAAAGTAGTTAATACATGACAGAACTACTCCCACACTTAAATTTTCCAAATCTGTAAGATAAAACTGTTTCCAAAACAAGGACACAAAACCTTAAAGGTTATTGTTTATACCTGATTCTATAATCTCTTCCAAGGTTGGCAGCCATTCTCAAGTTTCTCCCATTACAAAAAGGAGTAAGTTTCAACAAAGAACATGCACTTGAGTGTTCTCATTGCACACCCTTACAATCAGTAACATATGAAAAATAACCACACCTCTTAAACTAAGTATTTTGCCATGTTATCACTGGTAAAATTGAATAGTAAGAACCCATCATCAACCTAAATTTTAAAAATAAAAGTGAAAGAAAGTAAATTTTTAAATATTGCATTATGTCATTCCTTTCACTTAATGATTCTGCTTACAACAGCATCCCCACACTAATTATCCTGGTTTGTAGCTACCAGAGAACAAAACTACACATTCATCAGCACAGAGTGAGGCACAGATAAGCTGCAGATGATCATTGCTGGTTTAAAAGGTGACCAGCCAAATACACTATTTAAAAAGCAAAATCATTAATACAATAGCTGCTAATTAAACATTTGTACATTACAGAAACAACACAAGTGAAAATTACCTCCTCTCTCAAACATTTCCCAAACCAGAGAAACCAAAACAACAGCTTTTGATTGATTAGAGGACTGCAACAAGATCCTAACTGCAACTATGCAAGCAAAAATGGCACTTTATTCTTCATGCAAGTCTGTACATACAGAGAAGGTAAGGATATAATCCAAAACCTCCAAAGTGAGTTCATGTCCTTAAGACACTACTTTAGTTCCACTTTAACAACCAACTGTAAGATCTCTAAACCAAATCTTAATGTGGTATGAGTGCACTAAGACATTTTGAACCCTTAATCATTTTCCAAAAACCCAAATTGTTATATAGTTCAAAGAATTATTTAAAAAATAACTAAGAATTGAAATTAACACACCAGCTAGCAGAATATAAATTGACATAGAATTGTTGAGCCACTCAGGTTGGAAAAGGCCCTTAACTTAAGAGTACAACTGCAAACCATGATAACACACAGGATAAAATACAATTTAAATCTTACTTCCTACAGACCAATTCAAACAGATTTATAAAAGAGTATGTACCACACAGGAGTACACAGTAGCAAAAACTTAGGAGTCCCCAGACACCAACAAAAGAAACATTTTGAAGTCCACATTATTACATCTGGACTTAAAGCCATATACTTGATAAGGGCATTAGAAAACCTCATCCCACAAGAAAACTTAGAATCTGAAAAGGAACATATTAATCTGTAAACGTAAGAAATTTTACCTTCATTTTTCTCCCTGCAAGGTTAACAGGACAGCTGGATTTGTATGTTTTTTACACAAATCAGAGATGGCTTGAGTGAATGGTTTTCTAACACAGATCTGCTTAGTTAAGACTGAACCAGAAAATTTCATTGTTCATCTTCAAGAATATTTGAGAACTAGGACACATCTGGCTGAACCATACCTAGATTGTGATGCCAAAAGATTCAAATGAAGGCTCCAATCCTGCAACTGGATCTGTGTAAATAGTTGACAGGGCATACAAGCAACTTCAAATAAATAATTAATGATCATAAATAAATAATGATCATTGCGTTGAGGTGTTTCTGTCATTTATTCTGAAACAAACTTGGCACTATTTGCATTTCTAAGTGTCTTCTGTTATAGTAACAGTTCATTTCTGCAGGTTATTTCTCTAATAATAAAATACAAAATTATCAGCCATTTTACCGAAAGCATTGATATAGTTACACAACTTCTGAAAAGCATGCTACTATTTTTGTCAGGTGGCTACATTAACAAATTGAACTATAACACAAAGCTAATTTGTACCTAAAAACAAGAAAAATTTTAATGTTTTCCACAGTTTTAAGCAGAGTATATCAACATTTAAATGGAACATATTTCCTGTTCTATACCACTGTACCACCCACCTCTATATTTGTATTTTTAACACATATTTTCAACTCACAAATTTTCAACATCTTTATGCTGGTGTAACCGTAGTAGCACAGCTATAGTTCATGTTCTGTCAGCATTTCCTTTATAAGCTACATTTTTCACGTTTGTTCCTTGGCCATAAAAATTCATGCCAGGATGAAACTTTGTGTAGGAATTCCTATACTAGCAAACAAATTTTAAGAAGTATAATTTAATACATTTTATTTCTTCAATTACTTTTACAGGACAGTGAAGTAGGAGTTAAAACCCAGCATTTTTAACATAAATGGTTTTTTTACATGAAAGGACAGACCACCCATAGTTAGAAGAATAAAATGGGTTCAACACAATTTTTGTCTAGATCTTGTATTATTTACCAGCTACAAGATGGATAGAGGAATAGTTTGGTTTATCAACTCAATGCAGACACAGAAAGACACACAAATACTACTCATTTAAACAGTAAACCTAGCAGCTCAATTCCAAGGTTTAACATTTCAGCTGCTTTAAGTCTCAGATACATAAGATCATCATATACAACACAGAGTACTGTAAGCCAAGATGTGGGAATCTGTGCATTCAAAAACATTGTCCCAGTTCAGAAAATGCACTGGTGTATTCCATTACATTGGAAAATATACACAAGGTTTCAGAATCATGTAAATTTTATAGTCAAGTTACAAACCTGAAAAAAGTTTCTTAAATGGAAACACTGACACAACCTTCACTATAGTATTGCAAACAGCAACGCTATTTTTTAAAATCTTAAACACTGTTTTTTTAAAGTAGGTGTGGCAATTATTACCATAATGAGGGATAAACTGTAAATGTAACACCCATAATTTCAAATTTCAAACAGAAGTCCACTTGGTTGATTTGCTCAGGTGTTTATTTATTTAAACACGTAGTCAAAATTTTAAGGAACTACTTTTTGTGTGGTATTCTGCACTACTATTCTTTCACCTAGATTAGAGAATATTACAATCACCTGTTGGGAAGTTCTTTACAGAGGCTTCCTGATGATAAGAAAATTCACTAGTAAACCTTCCTTTTTTTAAATGATGTATTCACAGCCTTGTAGTTTTACAATTAAGTCCAGTGGATGTTTTTTCCACCTGCTTAAGGAAAGAAGTTTTGAACTAAAAATCTCTCCTCATCTGAAAATTCCAGCAAAGTAAAACTTATGACTGGTAAGGGAAATGGTAGCAGTCCATTTCAACAAAAATTTTAGTATCAAAGGACCACTAACTGTCAGCTTTATGCTACATCACTCACATCTCTAGAGAATTGTAGTGAGAATTTGCCCTTGACTAATGGTCCTGCCAATTTCAAGCCCTGACTGTACATGTATTCTCTACCTGGAATCAGTGGCTACAAAGCGGCCAGCGTATCGTTAGTCACAATACAACAGTAAGGTTGTGAACATACCTGAGCAATGTTCAAGGTCTAGAGCATTGGAGGATGGGCAGGACAAGACAGGACAGAACAAAAATAAAGGAAGAAAAAAAGAAAAGACAAAACAGTGACTATGAGGCCAGCCTCAAGGATCCCCAAGTCAGACTAAGCCCCCCCCATTCTAAGGTTTCAAAAGAAAAAATGTAACAAAACAAACCCCAGCTTTCAACTATTCTAGTTCTATAACATTCCAATATAACAGTACAACAGTGCTTTAAAAACTAACGAACAATAACCAGTCTCCTACTGTCTGTCAAAGGTGTACTTGAGGCTGGCCTTATAGGAAAAAAAAGCAATGCAAAAAAAAATCATATTTTAAATCTCTACTTTTCAATTTAACATTCGTAAAGCAATATACAAATGATAGGACTAACAGTGTCCAATTAACCTAATATGATCTCATAAAAAAAAAAAATCATTCTCTGTACCTAAACTGTTTTGCTTAGTTAGCTATAGCAAAGAAAAGAGAAAAAGAATAGTGCAGATTCTATGCAGAATTAAATCACATGTTACAGCACAGTACAGTACCTGCTTATTCAGACCTAGCATATTGCAGACCATATCCCTTGAATACGGTTGTTCCAGCACATATCTCAACAAAGCAGTCTGAGGCTCAAACAGATCCTTGAAAAAGAAACAAGCAATCACATACAAACAAAAACTGTCTCCAGATTATGTTTAATACTGAGTTTACATTTAATTGAATTAAACAATGTAAGAATGAATGTTTCATTTATGTGGATATGTATTATCTGGGAAATCATCTTGCTCTCTGATAACCAAAAGAAACAAGGAGATAATCATAGCTCGTAACAAGTGGCAGATTTTATGAGGACCAAGTAGAAGTACATTCTTCATCCAATAAAAGGATGGTACACTTCTTGGAACAACCTTGAACTCAAGGGAAACAAGGTAAGACAACTGAGGCAATGCACTAAAATGCATAAAAATCAAGACTAATGTGAAGAAATCAGATATGAAACAATTGCTCACTGCATCTTCCAATAGATCACTTTAAATAAAAACATTATAGGAAGCTGGGTTCAAAACAAGCAGACGGAGCTGATTCCTCATATACCACGAAGCTGAAATATGGCACTCCTTGTCAAAGGAATGTTGAGGATACTAAAAGCTTACAGGGACTCAAGAAGAGTCTGAACAAGTATTTGGGAGATGAAGGTTTACTAAATGCAGAGAAACCACATCTGTCACAGGAAACATACAAAATGATAATGACTGTAGATTGTGAGCACTGTACATGTCATTAGACATACTGTGTTTATTTCCTTTCTTAGACATCTAGGATATGGGGAATGGGATGCAGAACAACATGGATTTTTGTCCTGATCCTTTAAATTCTTTCACTACATCACTCTTGACACTACGAGTTTTAAGTTTAAATATGCAAACTTTAAGTTTGAACTGTAAAATTAACCTTCCTGTGGAATAATGAAGAGCATAGAAAAGAAGAAATTACTTTCCCATTCTCTTCCATCTAGCCAATTTTCCAATCAGTTCTCTGCTCTCACTTGCTCTCTCACACCCACAAAGCACATTAAACTATGTCTCATGTTCTTCAGCATCCTGGACAGCAGTTATACCAAAACACTACTTTCAAGGTCCTCTCTGTATAGCTTGAAATCATTGAAATATAAAACATCTACACCTTCAAAGTTAGCCTAACTGAAACAAATGGATATTCACAGTTGAAATTTTTCTCTGCTTTAATAATAGAGAAGTTTTGTTTTACTGAATATAAGATGTTTAGGAGGTATAGTAAGGCATACCTTATCATACGGTAAGAGACCTTTCAAAGGAAAACGAAGGGTGGTTGGATCCAGCTTCCATGAGTTACACATGGCACCCGAGTTATTTACCACGGGAAGGAGACTACAGCGACCTACATGCAATGAAACATAAATTCTCAATCAGTGAGACTAGCCCAATGTCTAATCATCTTGATGCAAAAACTGGCCTTGGCCACTTTAATGCTCTCCTTAAATTTCCTCTGTTTAAAGCTTTTTACCATAGGATTGCTTCAAACTGATTTTATTTTTCTAACCAATTTTCAACTAATAAAATATCTAAGCAGTAAAGTCCCCATTTATTCAGACTGGGTACCCCAAAAATAAAAGCATTTGCAAATATCAATCTATTATCAAATATAAATCTAAAAAATCTATAATCTTATAGATTACCAGAATATTGTTCCCCTGCCATTGCTTGACGTGGGGATTTGATTTTGGCAGACCGACCCTTTCCATAAAGATTATAGCCTTATCAACCTAAGTATAATCTAGTCTTTTCATTTCCCTTCATTCACCCTGTGGGCAAGATCGTGTTCAGTAAAGCACTCAAATGCAAGCTTTCCAATTAAAGTCAATGAAGATCCAGTCAATTCAGTCAGCGAAGCCCAGCGAGACCAAAACACATGAAGTGTGTTTGGTAGACTAAATTTACATTTGTTAGTCAGTGCAGATTAGACAACTAGCCTATTTTAGTTGCTTAAATATAAGCATCTGAACTGAGCGTGAAGCAAACCTGTATATCAGCACGTAAACTTAGATGCCTCAACTTTGACCTCTCTCAGTTCAAACTCCATGACTTTTACTATTCAAACTGACCATATTGTTACCACATAAAACAAGAAGTAAATAGATGTTTATTTCTTCTCTTCAATTATATCTATACAGGTCACTTAGACATACAACACTTGGAAAAAATACTATGTGATCCCTGTCAGTTATACAAATAAAATGTTGAACTGACTTTCTATAGAAGAATAACTAGATGCTTCTGAAACAAAATGCTTTAGGAGCATTACAGATGAATTTACATTTTTAATCTCTCCACGAAAGAAGCTGCATCACAGTAAACCTTGCTCGGAACTAATGCAGCTGTTATTAAACTACTCAAAGCAAACAGAAGACATTTTTGTCTTTAGAAGAAAAATGCAGCAGGCACCACATTAAAACAGTCAAATTTTGATCATCAGATTTCCAAGAGTAGAGGAAGATGAACATTTCTTTCACAGAAAAGTAGAGCCTCAGTACTCATCTGAGCTAGGAAACATTCACCCAGAAGCCTGCGACAACAGAGAGGAGACTGAGCAGCTACAAAAGCTCCAATGGAAACTGAAGTCAAAACACTCCAAGACTAACATATCAGTGGATATGCGTTAACTCAAAATCCTTGAGCACAGAAAACCTACAATTTTCCTACTCTACTAGTCACTTGTAGTTAGAAACCATACAACCATGTAACAACTAATACACTTCCATCACCAACTGATTGTAAAAAATTATTTTGATCTCATCAATGTGAATTTTCCCCTTCAAAACAAAAACTGAAGGGAACCAAGTCTGTTACAAACTGACAAGGGTAGAGGTACCAGATGAAATGTAAGATCTGAATTATTTTGCTTAATGATATATGTCCCAAAAGGTTCTAAGAAACAAAATTGTTCAAAATAAATGAATTTATGTTAAAGTCATTCATTAAGTTACTCTCTTACCACAAATAGAGTTTATTCTTGCTGTAGGTCTGAAGGTATCCACAAAATCTGATACTAAATTACCTAGTAACTGGGTGAGAAGAGGAGAAAAAATATCAGGGTTCAAGTTCCAGACACTGATAAGGAATATTTAAGACTTAAATATATATATATGTATGTATTTTAATATAATATGTAGGAATCTACCAAAATAACTAGCTTCCTACGCATTCTAAAAAGTTAGAGAAATCATCTGGAACATAAAATCACAAAAGAAAAAAAGTGTCTTTAGAAAGGAAGAGCAGGAAGTACTTTTCCCAGTTTGCACTCAAGTAGGAGTTTATATAAGAACAGTCTCCTATGCAAACTATGTTACTTGAATGTATAACACTAGATTATTTAAAAGAAGCTGTAATTTCTGTTCATAATAAATCTCTGCCACTGAATAACAATTCCACATAGAAAAATGACCAAGATTAGTACAATCTACTTCAAATCTTCTCTCAAAAGACAGTAACACTCTTCCCATTAATACAAGGGAGTTGGGATTTTATCCTTTTCCAAACACCTAGTTATTTTAACGGAATGCAAGATTAAAAATTGGATCAATATTACATTGTTTTTTGGAAACAATGACCATTTTCATCCCACCAGAGCCCCAAATATCTCTATGTAACTGAGTTTAAACACAGAAAACACTGGTCAGCTCTTTAAAGTGATTTTTCTTATCCTGAAGCCATAGAGAAAGCACAAACTGGTAGGTATGCATGATCTGCATTTCCCCACATATTCAATAAAATCAACTCAGTGCTTCAATAGTTTTGAACATCAGACCATAAGTCAAAATTATGTCATCAGTTTCATGCAAGAACACAGGGAGCTGCTGCTGCAATCACATCAAGCCTGTATCTTCATTTATGTGACTGAACACAGAGCTTATTGCTGAGTAGATTTTAAATTTTCACATAAACTTTGTCTTAAAAGTAAGTGTTGTGTGCAACAGAAGTTCAGGGTACATTATTTGATATATCATTACCCAGTGGGGAAGTTTTCCTTCAGGATATAGTTTTCTGATTTCTGTAACTGCAAAGTAGGCAGGCAACAAACAAGCATTTCTTTCCAAGATGTAGGCTACCACCTATAACGAAAAAAATACATCAGTGTAAAAGAGCCTGGATAGGGTAAACCAATGTGCAATCTGTCTACTACTCTCAGACAGCCCACTAAAACAGATACAAGATATTTTTTCTTGAGTTGTATTCCGACAGTAATACTTCAGTCTAAAACCTGGTTTTCATTATAAAAGTGCAAGTCAGACTGCTTGAGCCTAACTAAGATCATGTGTCTGCCCACACAGTATTGAGAACAATTACTATTTTTATTCACTAAGAAAAAAGTATTAATCGTTATTATATCCTATACATTCTACCTTAGCCAAGTCAAGCATTGGGCCTGATTCTCTTATTAGGGATTTTAACACTTATTTACAATATCCCACAAAAGTACTTTGTTTACTGCATAAAATGCAATTACAGTAAAGAATTAGAACACAAATAGTAAAACTTTCCTGTTGAACTACACCAACAATCAGAGCTATCCAACCATTAGAAACTCACTAATAACAAAAGAATGAGGCCTATTTTCCTCTATAGTGATATAAAACCCACATATAGTTACCTCTCTTGCTGCTAAAAGCTGCTGTACAACAGCTGAGCTCACAGTGTTCGGAATGGTTAGGATTTTCTCTAGGATCACTTTAAGCAGATCACGCACACCCTGAAAGAAAGCACATGAAATTAACATTCCCAGATATCCTTTCTTTCTGGCAGAAAGACTACACAATTAAGATGGCCAGACAATATTTTGACATTGTTCTTGACATATTGTTATATTGACATAGTTCTTTTTATATTTACATAGTTCTTGTTGATAAGTGTTGAAAGAGAAACAGCCACAGAGAGTATTAATACTAATTACATTAAAATTTAACACTCATTACGTTAAATTCCTAATGGAACTTCTCGGTCTTAGGATGCTCCAAAAGAGAAAGTAACTGTTGGTATTTTGATGTGTGTCCAGAGACATCCAACCTACAATGCCATTTGCAGCCTGACCAATGTTTTATTTTATGTTTTCTGCTCTAACATGATCAACAATGCTGCAAGGTGACTCTCTGAAAGACATGCATAGTTTCCTACTCCTTCTCATGGAGCTGTACCATGCCAAGGACTCAGCTTTCAGGAGCTTTTTGCTATGTAGCAACAAGGGTTAAAGCAGATGACAGAACTCCAGCCTTAACACTTGACAGTTTTATTTTCCAGTGTTTACCACTTCTGCAACAGCCTTAGGGTTATTTAGCTTGTAATTGAAAAAGGTGGAAAGGCATTCTAACAGAGAAAGGAGTAGGAAGAGTAGGAAGAGGAGTATTTGTGTTACAATATACACAAATACAAAATTCTCTCTTAGGGTTAAGTTTAACTATGAAAAAGCATTAGAAGTGGTCTCACTGAATTTTCATTTGTAAGAAAAGAATTTGAAAAATTGGATGTCTCTGAGATAAAGTCATAAAAACAAAAGTAGCAAAGAGCATGTCTTTGCAAAGAGAAAGGAATGAGTGGAAGATACCTTGTAGTCTACACCTCCAATAATCTTCCGGACCAATTTAAATGTTAATGCCCAGAGCTGAGTCCTCTCCCACTCAAGTGTATCAGAGTTTATCAGAGACTCACAAACCATCCTAGCAGAAGAAGACAATACAAGAGTGAATGGCAGGTAATAAGCAAGTGTTTTCCAGCAGTAACTGTACAAGGTAATTGTAAAAATACCTCCAATATAGCATCTTCCACGTATCTTACCAATTATTCCAACATGACTTACCTGGGTGGCAAAAGGCCGGTTTCTACTGCCATTGCTAGGCAGTCATAAAGAAATGAAATTCTTTTAGGACTGTGTTGGCTGTGAATGAATCTTACAATCCACTGGACACACTGTTCATGGGACTCCTGAAAAAGCAGAAGTGAGGAGAAAAAATGTATATACAGGTAGTGAAACAAACTATAAAATTCATGTAGTATCCTACTATGAAACAATGAAACTAACACAAGAAAAAGACCATGAATCAGTAGAAGTGATCCAATTGCCCAACCTACAGTTTTTCCTACAAGTCTTTTGATCTTATTTTGAAGAAGCTCACTTGTCCAGCAGAAGTTGATCAGTTGTCCAGTACAGGAAGTAATTCCTAGCTTAACAACTGATTTCTACAGTCAACTTTGGTTTTCACATGTAAGTTAGGACAGACTAAAGTAAAATAGAACTGTTCTATATTATTCTTTCCTTTAAAAAGTTATAATCAAATTTAGTGAAATATAATGAACAGGCCTCCAATTATTGAGCAATGTCTGGAGGTATCTAGCTTTTGAAAGGTGATTTTTGAACTTAAACAACTATTTGATTTTTTTCTTTTACCTTCTTATCCACTTCTACCAGAAATTCTGTAATAAACTGCCTTTTATTGTTTATTTCTTCTTTGTTACACTTCTATTTGTACTGCACAACCTCTGCTGAACACTATACAATCTTACAAATCTCAAAACTACCTTATTTTTCTTGCTAAGTCTTCCTATACTCTTTACTTATGTCTGAAACCAGATTCTAAATGACTGGACACAGACCTTTATAGCTTAAGTGTTTGTCAACTAGAAAAGGTATCTTCATATTAAGAAAAGCATATAAAGTGCACACACATATGCAACAAATCAAATGTTAACCTGGGAAAGACTGCTCCAGAACTGTTTAAAAGCTCCCAGACAGCTGTTCAGTTTGGTTCTCTCATCTTCAGGAGTGTCCATAAACATCCTAATGCAAATAAAAACATTAGTTTTCAGCAGTACCCAATGAAACAAGTAGAAAAATACATTTATACATAAAATTTTGTACAAATAAAGTAATGTCACACTTACCCAGGAAAAGCTTCTTCAATTACTTCTGTTTTCTGTAAGAGAAAAAACCCAGAGTGAGATACTGCCAGAAGGTTTGCTATGACTATCACACCACCAGGATGAAGCACAAAAGAGGAAGTTGTGTTGTTATAGGACTGTACCAGAGAACAATGGATCTCTTCTGCTAAGTCACACTCTTCCAAAGATGAGATTGCTTTGTTTTCATATAAACCTTGTAGGTCCAGATTAAGGCTTTGTTTCTTTGTTTTGAGTTGTTATTGTTTTGTCTTCTAAATACCTAGAGTTTAATTCACTTCCCAAAACTGGAGAAATTGTTATATTGTATGATTACAGTTCTCATAATTTGAAAAATTAGTATTTTTGAATCCCATTGATTTTTTGTCTCACTAATGTTCCATGACGTTCAGTTACACAGTTCAATTATATACAATTCCTTTCTCATCCAAATTTCTCATCCATTGCTTTTTAAATTCCATTGAATGATGCAATAGGTAAAAAGCTAAACAGAAATATCCAATTTATCTCCTCTAAGACGTTCCTTTCCTCCTCTCTTTTTTTTTCAACTTCATTTTGCACAAAGGTTTCTACACCGTTACTCTGAAACTTCAGCAAATAGGTGCTCAAAAATACTGTCCTAAAGTTTTTTCTACCTTTTGTAAGAATTTCATATTATACTCAGTAGCGATCTATCACTGACCACTGTGTATTTTCATTGCTAGATTACAGACATAAGAGCATATAACAAATCAACTTTCTGGTGTTCCTTTTCCATCATTCAACCCAGAACCGCCTGTGACTGCTACTCAAGAAGCAAAGAAGAAACTGACACTCATCTGCTCTGCATAGAAAGCAAGGTAAGGTTTGCTACTGTCCACCAAGTTGGTACCAGCAGCAGAAAAAGCACTAAGGTGCTATTTTATCAGTTATGGCTCCAAACATACAGGGAAATTTTCTCAGGAACTATTTTGTTGTTGTTCCATATCAATTTTAGGCAAGTAACAGTTCATATGACAGTGTTAAAAATGTGAAAACAATCTGAATGGCAGTGCCAAAATGAGCAATCAGCCATGCGTAGGCAATTAATATGCTACAAGCAACTTAACACCACACAAAGAAAAGTACATCACGCATTTTATAATGCCAACTTAAAACAGAAAGGTTGGGCTTTTCTTCCCTCTACTGAAATTCATCATAGGGAAATACTTTTCAATTTCTCTGAGACATACATATTCTTTCCAGTCCAGACATTTCAATCAGCTTCTTCTGTCTGAAATGTCAGTCAGGCCCCATTCAGGACTGTCAGCTACTGTCACCCCAGTGCTTCCAACTCTGAACGCCTCATATCTACCAAGAAGCTCATTCGTGCCCCACTGATTTGAGTTCACAAAGTGGAAGTCCTGTTTAACAAATTTAATATCTTTCTATCATAAGGCCTCCCACCTAGAGAGGACAAAGAGAAAGCAGTGGAAGTACTTTTTCTGTCTAATGCTTTTAGTATTACCCATCACAGCATCCTTTTGGACAAGTTGTTGAACTGCAGGATAACAGGTTCACAGTGTGCTGGGTGAAGAACTGGCTGGAGAGCTGAGCTCAAAGGGGTGCAGGCAGGGGGACTGCATCTGGCTGGTGATGGGTCACCAGTGGTGTTCCTCTGGGCTCAGTTCTAGAGTTCAATATATTCATATTTATATTTAGGTGCAGGAGTTGAATGCACATCAGCAAATCTGCTGATGATACTAAACTGACAGATGTTGTTGACTCTCTTGAGGATGAGAGGCCTTACAACAGGATGTGGACAGACTGGAGCACTGGGCAATCAGTGGCAGGAAGTTTAGCAAATATCAGATTCTGTACCTGGGATAGAGTAAAGCTGGGCACAAGTATCAATTGGGAGAGGTTGGAGTCCAGCCCTGCAGAAATGGATCTGGGGGTGCTCATCAGCAGCAGCTCAGTGTGAGCCAGCAGGGAGAGCAAGGGCAGCCAGGAGGGCAAACCCCATCCTGGGATGCATCAGACACTGTGTTCAACCAGGTAGAAAAAAGAGGTGATTTTCTTGCTGCACTCAGCTTTGCTATGGCCACACCTTGAGTACTGTGAGCAGTTCTGGGGCCCACAAATTAAGAAGGCTGTGAGAAGGCCCTTGAATGCATCCAAAGATGGGCAGCAAAGCTGGTGAAAATGCTGGAAGGAATACCCTATTAAGAATGTAGGAGAACTCTGGGCTGTGCTTCATTTTGCAGGCAGCATTGTGCATGTGTATTTACACAATGTGATCATGCCATTATGCTGGCTGGCGAAAAACGTCTCGTCGGGACACCCATCTTCTCACAGTCTCCTTCAAAACCCCTAAACTACTTATTTTACAGCAAATTTAGCGCACTGTAATTCAGTACTGGCTAAGCAAGCTGTTCTATGCCCAGTCCTACCCTGTCCCAGCTGTCGTACGGAGCCCAGCGGGGGCAGATTTCAGCCCTGCAGAACCACCTTCCCTCACGGCTCCCACGGGCGCCGTCGCCGGCAACAGCGCGAAACAGGGCCGGGGACGGCGGCGGGGCTGCACCGCACCAACTGCGCCACGAAACCAAAAGCGCCTCTCCCACCTGCTTTTTATTTCTTTCAGTATGGCCCCATCCCCCAGAGAGAGCACGGCGGGCCGCGGGGACCCGGACGAGAGGCGGGCCTGCCCACAACGCTGCCCCGGCAGCGGCGGCGCTCCGGGGACGGACTCACCACCACCTCCTCGAAGATGCTCTGCAGCTGCGTCTCCATGGGTACCATGGGGATCGCCATGGGGCCGGGCCGGGCCCCACCGGGCCCTTTGTCAGGAGCAGGCGGCGGCGCCCAGCCCTCCTCCTCCCGCCCCGCCGGAAGCTCCGTGCCGGATCCCGCTCCCCAGGAAGCGACTGCTCGGCCTGGCCGTTCCGGGCGGCACCGCCCGCCCCGGCCTGCCCGCAGCGCGGGGAGAGCATCAACCGCCTGAAACTTGGGAGTGATTTGGTTTTGTTTTTCTTTCTACGAAAATATTTGCTTAGGCTTCTTTGCTTTCTTTGAACAATCTTTTATTTGAATATTTTGGCGAATATTTTGTTTCTAGTTCTTATGACAAGGATCCTTTACGTTAATATGAGGTTGTTCTCTGCAGGGCTGATCTCCAGCCACTGCTCTCCCAGTTTGTACTTGCGCCTAGTTTGGTGTAATTACTATGGAGCTATCAATTCCTATACTAAATCATAGAACAAGCTAAAAATGCGTTTATCTAAGACACCCAGGAATACAGAATTACTGAATCACAGAATGGTCGGGTTGGAAGAACCTACAGTGGATCATCTTGTGAAAAATGAAGTTCACTCCTAGTAAATTTTTAAAAAGGTTTAACAAGGGGTTTAATAAAAGGGACAATAGGAGACAGAAATAAAGCAAAGAGTTAATACGGCCGGGTGCTTGGCACGATGCCAGAGGCACACCTTAGCTAGCAAACCTCTTCTGTTAAATGCCCGAGTCTCATACATATTCATAGATTTCTAGGCATCATTCGACTATTTCTTTTTTTTGGTATCTCTTTGGGTTCCAAGTCTTCCCCTATCCGGTTATCCTGCGTTCCACTTCTGATCGATAAATCCTTCATTCCAGGGTCTGAGGCCTGTCGATGTTATCTTCAGCCAGATAGTCCAGGAATTTGGGGAATTTCCTTGCTCATCTTTGCTATCCTTAGTTTACTACATAAAGAAACATTCTACATATGATATAATCCTAAGAAATCACACTACTTTTTAAAATGAAATATTTTCATTCCACTTCATTTTCTTACATTACACATATGACAGTCATTTTAATGTTTGCAAAAAGCCAACAATACAATATGCATTTATAACAATCTGCTCTGGCCTCCCTGCTCAAGCAGGGTCATCCCAGAGCACATGTCACAGGATTGCATCCAGACAGTTCTTGAGTATCTCCAGTAAGGGAGACCCCCACAACCTTTCTAACAATCTATTTTGGTGCTTGGTCACCTGCACAGTAAAGTTCTTCCTCATGTTCAGGTGGATCTTCCTGTGCACCAGTTTCTGACCATTGTCTCTTGTCCTATTGCTAAGCATCACAGAGAAGAGCCTGGCTTCATCCTCTTGGCACCTTCCCTTCAGATACTTAGAGACATTGATGATGTCCCCTCTCAGTTGTCTCTTCTTGCAGCTGAAAAGTTTCCCTCAGCCTTTCCTCGTAAGAGAGATGCTCCAGTCCCCCAGTCATCCTTATAGCCCTCCACTGGACCCATTCCAGGAGCTCCATGTCTCTCTTGCCAAAACTGGACACAGTAAAATATAATTGTATTACATTTAAAAATGAGTAAAATAGTATTACATTAGAATCACAGAATCATTAAGATGGGAAAAGACCTCTGATATCATAGAGGGCAACCACTAGCCCAGCACTGCCAAGCCCACCACCAAACCATGTCCCCAAGGGCTACATCTACACATTTTTGAGCACTTCCAGGGATGGTGATTCCACCACTTCCCTAAGCAGTCTGTTTCAGTGCCTAACCACCCTTTCAGTGAACAGTTTTTTCCTAATAGGCACTCTAAACCTCCCGTGGTTCTACTTGAAGCTGTTTCCTTTTGTCCTATAACTTGTTACCTGGGACATGTGGCTGACCTCCAGCTGTCCACAACCTCCTATCTGTAGAGACCTATACATATATACACACACAGGTTTTTTATACTAAAAATAAATGGAGAATATTAAATCATGACAGTTTTAAAATTTTGTGTATCTTTGATGCTGACACTGACATTTTCTGAGCTGTCTGTGGATGTTTGGCTGCAAACATCCAGCTAGTGGTGGTAAACAGATACGTTTAAAATTTATGTCTTCTGCAGAAAAATAAAGCTGATCCCCTCCCTGTCTGATCAACTATCAAACTGATAACTAGAGGCCTCAGAGCAGTGAAAAATTACCATTTCCAGGAGCGGAAAATAGCAGGGTGTACTCATGGGGGAAAAGCTCACATGGAATTGGATAGACAGTTATTTGTTTTAAATATAAACAGCTTTTTGTAAATAGGCCTAGAAGAACACATCACATAAACAATGAGAAACATTGTAAGTAAATTCAAGAAGCACTACAGAAGACAGTGGTTGGGCATCAGTGCCTGCACAGCTAGCAGAGATGTGTGTTGTAGCCAACAGGTACAGGATGCTTTCAAGTCAGTGTGTTCTTGTCAGCCATGGGAAGCACCTGGTTAGGAAACAAATAATGCTTACATGTGTGTTACTTACCTACATATGCACGTAACATGACCACTGAAAACAGAGGATGCAGTTGAAGGTCTGCTTGTACTTGCTTGTCTTGCTCTTAGAAATGGGTTGGCCTCAGCTTTAACATGAAGTTATTTATTCGGTAAAAAATGTTCATTATACTTTTCATGGTATGCTTATTTAAAGAGTGTTGCAGAACAATCTGATGTGCCGATGCATGTTCCATCAACACCCTGTGTCACTACTTGTCCATCCTGAACGGATCACCTCATATTTTATTAAAATGACAATGCACAGGGTAAGTGTCTACTCAAATTCTGTGCCAAGCTCCTAATCCATTCCCACAGTGACCCATAGGAGGACTGGAAACTGAGCCCAAAATAAGTTGTTTTACTCATCATAATGCCTTATTATTATTATTATTACTATTCTTACATTTTTTCTGCCTTACTGCTCTGTCACACTTCTAGGCTAACAGCCATTCCTATCCAACCTAATGTTACCCACATACAATCTGTTCACTACTTTGTGCCTAATACAACTTTATCTTGATTTTAGATCATTAGCCAAAGTGCATTCTAAACAGTACTTAGCATGCAAGCCTAAATCTAGCTGGTCATTTTTATTAGACACACTTGTTCTAATCCTAGCTATGGTCCTGGTTCACAACTTGTCTCAAATACTGTACCAAATTTTGAATTTTAAAACTCAACCACTCAACCACATAATAGCCTTGAACCCCTAAAGAGGTTCAAATGGTGATTTATGTCCTGAATAAACACCTTGTCTGACCAGATCTCATTTTAACAAAACCAAACTACCTATGATCCTACCTTTGTGTAGAAGAGTGGTAGAGAGAAAACTCTTGGGCAGGCACAAGAACATGACACATTATATGGATGAGTAGGATTAGATTCATTGCTAATACAATATCTTAATACTGCCAAAGCAGTACACAATATAAGCATGTCTAAACATATTATAACCAGCTTACATTATGACCAGCTAGAAATGTACGCGTTTACAGTCTTTGGCCTTACAGAATGCCCAATGACAAAGCATCAAAGCACCTGTGGAGTTGCTTTAGGATTTTATCTCTGTATGTGACTGGATTTTGGTGCTTTTACTCACCTGTCCAGAAGTGGGTGTTCCTCACTTTTGTGCTGGATGTACCCTGCAGCCATCCCTGCCAGGACAGGGGGATTCCACCTGGAAGCTGCCTGCAGCGTGGGATACCAGTTTGTCCAGTTTGCCCAGTCGCCAGCAGTATTTTAAACACTTTTGCAGGCTGATGTGTGCCAAAGTCAGTCAAAATCGTTACAGCTCCATCTCTGAAATGTGTCATAGGAACACCCAGACAGCTCTTCCTGGAATGCTGACTGGGTGTTCTTATCTTAGTACCATTCTCACTTGGTGTTCTTATCTTAGGAGAAATCGCATTTCCCATTGAGAAGGAGAGGGTGTGTGTGCCTAGGAAAGGGCACGCTTGAAGGCCTGACTAACTTATCTCTGTCACACTTTGGCAGAGAATCTAGTTACTGGGATGGAGCTGGGAACAAGGGGTGCCACAGCAGGTCAGGCCTAAGCAAAGGTCATCCTGCTTTGCCTAAGGGAGCCAAGCATCCAGGAGGAGAAACAGTACTGCTGTTAACCCTGGAGCAACTGCACCTAGGTATGTCTGGCATGAACCACTATTAGACTCTGTACTGGGTATCACAGAGCCACACACCTCACCAAACAAGGCAGAAAAGCAGAATTCACTTGAGGAGGAAATGACCCTCTTCATCCAGACACAGAAAAAGAAATGCACTTTTCAAAAGGATTGTAAATATCATATTACTCTAGCAAAAACACCTTCATCAAAATTACCATTTAAATGTTTATAGGTGACAAGAAACATTTATGAGAAAAATGGTTAAATTTCAGAGCGTTTTTTCCTGAGGGAGTGCCATTCATTTTAGAAGATAGATGGCAAATGACTACAAAGGCATCTTAGAATTCATGGTGTGTAAGGCCTATCTAGTTTTTCATGGCCTTAGAGGATTTTTGGCTTTGTAGTAGTGAAAATTGAAAGCGTCTACAACACAGTGCTATTCAGAAATTACTCTCCCTGTTTTCCTGACATGCTTGTTATGATGTATAGGGCAGAGATGTCTTGCCTGTGTTTTTTGAAAACATTTTCCTCTTCCTGAAAGTGCCAGATGAACTGAGGACTGCAGTGTAACTATAGGGGAATGGGTTTTTTTGTACTCTCGCCCTGCATTTCTATAGTGTCAGTCTGTATGCAGAATGATCACTCAAATTTGTGATTTAGTAACTGAGAGCAGAAAGGAGAATTATTTCCTTCTTCCTTGTTGTTTTTTTTACTCTTATGTATTGATCATATGGATTTTTTTTTAATGTGAATTTTCTTTTGGTAGGGATGAAAAGGAATACTTTTAACATGTGAGGCCCTTGATCTTGAAACAGAAAAGTTTGGGTTCTTGGTCAGTATTTATTAAGTTTTATAATCTAATTTTATTGGTGAGAAATGTCCTAGAATGTCATAATTTATCATGTGGACAGTAAAATATGTCAAGTTAGAGCAATGATTAGGTAAAAGTAGCAAAATCAAGTATATGAGATCACATTCTGTTGATTTTAGCTATTGCTGAGCAGTATCTGAGCAGACTCAGAGCCTTCTCTCTGAGTAGCGTTGGGTGCGCAAGAAGTTGAGAGGTGGCACGACTGGGACACTAGAGTGTGTGATGTGGGACACCAGACCCCAGCTGACCAAACAGATAACCTGCACCATCGTGCACAGCAATAAAACTTTGGCAAAAATAAAAGAAGGCATTGAGAATGGTCAGAGTGGTGGTGTCTGCCTTCCCAAGTAATCATGACATGTAGTGGAACTCTACCTTCCTGGAATAAACACCTGCCTGCTGATGTGAAGTAGCCACAAAGTGATTTTGCTTTGTTTGTGTGCGTGGCTTTGCTTTACCTTTTAAACTGTTTGTTTACTCTCACGAGTTTTCTCATTTTTACCCTTCCTGTTCTTCCCTGTTTCCCACAGCAGGAGACAGTGTGAGTGGCTGTGTGGGGCTGAGCTGCCTGCTCAGAGTAACACAAAAGTGTGCCTTTTGGCACACAGTGTGGTACCAGAGGGGTTAAAGATAATGACAGATTTGGTAGGAATGTGCTATACTGGATTTACAGCTGCTTCAGCTGTTTAGGCTATTAATTGGCAGACTGCTGCTCTCACCGGAGGACCTGCTTTCTTTGCTCTGTTTTAGGATGGAGAGATTGTTCGTGGCTGCTGTATGCTGTAGTGCTTATCATCTTACTTTCCTGTGCTTGGGAACATTTTGATAACAGCACTGGCCACGTGCCCAGGCTGACAGATAGCCTGGTCATTGCTGCTGTTCTTGTACTGCTGTAGGCATGCTGTAACTACAGTCTGAACTCTGGTTGAAGGGGCTGTGTCCTCTGAATAACAGCAGGCTGGAGCAGATATACCCCAAAGTGTCTGTGGATAGGTCTGTAGTGGAGCAGTTACATCCCTGAATAACAGAATCATGGAGTCATTTAGTTTGGAAAAGACTGCTAAGTCCACCACTAAATCATGTCCCTAAGCACCACATCTACATGTCTCTGAGGATGGTGACTCTGCCATGTCCCAATGCTTGACAATACTTTGGAGGAAGAAATTTTTTGTAATAGCCAATCTAAACCTCCCCTGGTGCAATTTGAGGCCTTTTCCTCTTGTCCTGTTACTTGTTACCTGGAAGAAGAGGCCCACCTGGCTACAACCTCCTTTCAGTATTTGCAGAGAGTGATGAAGTTCCTCCTTGGCCACTTGGGCATAGCTGGCTCACGTTCAGCTGCTGTTGACCAGCATCCCCGGGTCCTCTTCTGCTGAGCAGCTGTCCAACCAAGGGGAAGTCTGCAACCTGTGAGTAAGTCCATCCGAACATGATATGAGGAGGAGTTAATTTAGGAAACCTTATAGCCTCGTTCAAAGGGCCCAGGTGTGAAAATTGTAATGGCTACGATGTTTAACTGTTGCAACTCACTGTTTGAGTTGAGTGTTATGTAGGAAGCGCCATAGCAGAAGCCACCTGAACAGAAGGCAAGCCTCACAAGAATCCCTGCAGCTGTAACCCGACTTGAATAGGTTTTGGCAACCAGTAGCTCCACACAACACACCTCCTGTCCTGAACAATCACAAGAGATGGAACCCCAGTCATGGAAGAAGGGAACTCCATGGGCATGTTATGGATGTTTTACAGGAGTGGCCCATAGAGTAAGGGAGTGATACCTGTCTATAAATTAACGGATCGTGTGTGTGTGTGTGTGTGATTAATGGGGAGGTACCGGATAACGTGGGACTTGAGCATGACACAAATTGTATAGAATAAGGAGATTGTACTGGTTTGGGCTGCAGTGGAGTTAATTTTCTTCATACCAGCTTGTATAGTATAATGGTTTGGATTTTTTAAAATATAATTATAAACATTATAAATTTAATTATTATAAGTTGCAGCTCATGCAGTGCTCAAATTTAGAATCAGATCAACATCTGGATAGTTACACATTCATAGTTCTAGTAGGCTATGAAGGTACATTTTCATAACAGCCAATCCTTGTATTAACTACTAAGTTGATAAACAAATAGATTTTAAACTGTACTTAAACAAAAAGTTTTTATTTTTTTATTGTATTTGATTTGGCTGCATACCCTTTGTTTTAATTAGCACAGTTATAACTACTAAAAATAAAACATGTAAGAAGTGGAAAAAAGTTGAGACAAAGATGGATTGAAACTAAACGGGAGGAATCCTCTGATGCTAAATAAGGAAAGGGATCTGAAAACATAGGCGTGACACAGAACACAGAAGTAAGAAACTGTCTCTTCTCATATTGGTTTCGTATATTTAACACTTTCTTTGAGGATAAATTCTTTGGATGACAAGCTTTTAACCAAATAGTTGAGTACGTGAGTATTTTTGCATTTTATTGCTTAGCAACATATTACTTCTAATCTCCATTTAAGTGTTTGCCTAATGTACTTCTTATCTTGAACAGTCAGGTTGCCTGAACACAGATAATGCTTTTCAGCCTTTGACCTTTCAGAGTAGTTTTCCTGCTTGCTTTGGCTGCTTCTTGCAAACCTAACACTGATGCAAAAGCTGAGATCTCATAAAAAGATCTATGAGCAAAGTACTAGGAACTCTTGAAGAAGGAGTAGCATCTCACTCGCAGCTAACCCAGCTGGGGAGGCTGAGGAAGGCAGAAGACGCAGACGAGAGGCAGATCTCGACAAAATGGAGCTTGAGGATGATATAACCAAGGATCACAGAGGATATTCGGAGGAGGTGTCTTTAAAATCAGGAGAGTACGTGAAGAAAAAAACCGTCTTGAAATACAAAGTCATTTGTGCTGTAAGTAGGTGCTGCTCTTCAGGGCTGCTAGTTTAACAATTCTCAAATCTGCAGGATTTTTTGAAGTTTCATTGTATCAGTATAATCATTCAAGGTACCTTGGTAATTGGTAGTTAAAATTTTACTGCATGAGTGTGTCACCGAAGCTGCACTAGCTTCCCTGGCACATTTCTAAAGTTCTTCTGGTATGAATGAAGCAACTTTTTTTACTGGCAGTTTTTGTTGTATTTCATTAACTTGACAGTTCTTTTGCGCAGTGAAAACATTACTTCAATGCTTTATTTTAGATACCGTCTTAAAACAGATGTGTTTGTGGCCAAAGCAACCACCCTTTCTTTTTGCTTACTTTTGTATCTTTAAATTTGTCATTAACGAAACAGAACATACAGGAAAATCGTTGGCAAAACCCACTCAGGAAATAAGGCATGGGAAAAGCCTAATGAAACGTTTTGTATGGTATTGTCAGTCCCACAACTCAAATATCGTGTCAACTCTTCACTTCTTCCCCGAGGCTTTAAGAGCCATGCAGCTGCCTTGTAAATAATAGAGTGTAGGCTTCTTGTTATGTTTTTAAAACCTTCTGTGTTATCTTCTGTTTGTGACCACAATAGAAACAAACATTAAATACGTGTATATGTTTGCCCAAGCTCTTGCATTTGTAAATTGAAATTTAAAGAAAACTAGACACTGATTTTAGAAAGACTTGCAACTTAATTTTGAAAACAGCCCTATTAAAAATAGAGTCAAGCTACTATACTAGTAGCTCTATGTCTTCACAACAATTTCACATAGCACAATTTCCTATTTAATGCTGCATTGTGCAAGGATTGCATGAAATATGAGGGAAATACTGGAAATTGTGAAAGAGGAAAAAAAAGAAGGTAGAATAGCAGACATTTTTTCCTAAAGTCATCAGTACAAAATAAGTCATGAGAAACAATGTGGGAAAACTGCATAACTATAAAGGAAAGTAAATTATACCTTCAAGAGGTACTTGGAAGAATAAAGTGAGAAATTTAAGTATCCTAAAACATATTCATTCTTTCAGATGCACTAGTTTTCAAATGCCCAGCTATAGAAAACCCAAAATCTAACTATTGGAGGTGCAAACTGTTAATATTCCACACAATTTATGTTTTTGATAAATCTAATGCATGAAATACTTTCTTGGCAACTTTTTCCTGAAAGTTTAGGCAGAGAATAGTATACTCACAAATAGTAGTCACACTGTCTAGTAAGTCCTCCAGTGAACAGAGCATATGTGCTAGGAACAACTTTTCTATGAAAAAGTAGTTGTAATCCTGAATTTAGTCATAGAAGTCAGCCGTGGAAAGCCTGAGGATGTGTATAGGTGCTCACAATGTTATTTCACCTTAAGAATGAATGTCCCAAAATCAAGGGTGTTTGTGTAAGTGTTATAATAAATGAACCTCTTATCTGTATACCTGATAGGAGTTTTTGGGTTTTACTTCAGCTGTCTCCTTACTTGAAAAAGAGGGAAAGTTTGTTGGTGTAATAACTGTACTTTAATTTGTACGTCAATTTAGTATCATCGATTTACTTCAATTACAAATGTGAGTTTTAATCAGAATGAAGGGCAAAACCATAGTGACTTCAAGGTGTGAAGTACATGCCCTGGTGATTTGGCTTATCTCTGCTCAGTGAAACCAGATCTGTTAGGTTAACCTGGCAGTGTTATAGTCCCTGCTCAGAAAGAGTGGCTGCTGGTCTAGCCCAGATGAAGCCCCTGATTCTCAGTTCCTGCTGGCTGGATGTAAGATTAAACTGCTGCCTTCACACCTGAGGTCTCTCTTCAAGGGACTTCAGCATTTCTGCCAATTTGGGCAATCTTTCCACACATCCTTACTGTCTCTCTCATCCAGTTCTCTCAGCAATTCCATTTCCACTCCTTTTAAGGCACATCTGTACAAAAACCTGTGAGTAAGTAGCAGGAAGAAAGTAAAGGCGAGAAGGAGAAAGTATGAAGGAAGTAACTATGGCATTGCTAGTGTTTGGTGTTGCTTGAGAAAAAAATTGGTTGTACACCCACACCTGAGAACTGAGCAGCCCTCCCTGGTGCCACACTTCTGCCCAGCACCTGCAAGGCAGGACAGGCAGCAGCAAAGATCAGGGGATGCACATGCAGTTGTTCTCAGTTCCTTATAGTTGCTGTAGCCTAACATAAAAAGCTCCACTACAATAACACTGAGCATGAGAGTAACCCTCTCTCATATCTACTTTATTTTTAACCTTAATCAATCAGCTGTTTCCTGGAAATGGCAGAAGACAAAAGAAAGCTCTGAGGCAAAAATGGGACATAAACTTGGCTGGTTAATGGTGATTTTTTCTGTGATATGCATTTTCTTTCCCACGATTATCTTCGCAAAGATGAAAGTGCATACACCACAAAACACTCTGAGGGGGTTGTCACTTTTCATTGCACCTTTCAGCCAGCATGCATGGCCATTTGTCTTGGGTGTCTACTGAGCTGTAAAAGCTTCCTCAGCTCTCCCCCAGTCTCCCAAAAGTTATGCGGCTTTCCATTACGAGTTTCCTTGGGTTGTTAGCCTGTTTCCAATTTCCTCTAACCTTGCTAACAGGGTGACTTACTATGAGAAACTGTCATGTGGGTGAAAATTTTACGCTTGCAACCTCCATCCAGATAAATCTCTTAAGAAATCCTTGTGATCATTTCAGGTAAATACAGAAGATAAATAAAAGGAATTGCCTTTATTTGTACAGATAAAGAATTTGCAAAACAGATAAATACATTGATTACTCCCTACTATCTTTTCTCCAGCAAAGATTTCCCCAATTACAACATTACAACTGGCCATAGGTTAAAAGTACAGCATTACAACCTCAGCTCCTAAGATTATAATTTTTGCACCTCTCCTATCTATCTTCAGGCTCTATTTTAAGATGACGTTCAGAGAAAGGATTAGTTCTTAAGAAATCATGCATTCATAGAAATACTGATAATAGAGTTAATTTCTAATAAACATAACAGTTTATCACAGCTGTGAATGTTGGTTTCCCTGTGTCTGTGTGACAGGTTCTGCTGTGTGCTTTGGTGACTGTATCCCTGGGACTAGGTTTAGGACTAGGACTCAAGAAGAAGGAGCAAGGTATGTTTATGATAATTTCAGCATAAAGCCAATGATCTGGATCTGGTAAAGGCTTTCAGCAAAGGCTCTTTTATAGTCTCTTTTATAGTGTAATGTAAATGAACTCTGAAAAGTCACACCTGTGAAAATAAAGTTCTTGATTTCTTCAAATTGGATTGTATAAAAACTGAACACTCACAATCAATACCTGAAAAACCTATCCTAAACCACCAAGTGCCTTGCTGATCTTTGTGGAAATGTGAAACCTTGTTCACAGCATGTTTGGAAGTTTTATCATGTTAATAGCTTCAGAAAATTTGAGATATGTGTTATCTTATTACATATAATATCTTACAATTATTTAAACAATATTTTGTGAAAGAAATAGCATTGGATTGTCTTCAGGACTCATGCTTTGAGTATATTTGGCATGGTTCAGTTAGCTGATGCTAACACTGATTATGAATATTCTTTGAAAACTTCACTTTCTGAAAGGGGGATAGTGGCTTAATTCAGTGGGAATGGTATTTTATAGTTAGTTACTAACACTACTTAGTAGTGTTTTGATGTCAGAGGGTCATTCTAGGTGAGAGCAAACAAACACAACATACTGTGAATTAAGTGAAATACTTTTTTTAGAATCAAAACAAGAGTAATCCCACACTGGAGGAGTTCAAGGAAGCACAGTCTCTCTCTCATTGCTAATCAACACATATTGTACTTGTTTACCAAGTACAGTTCATCAAGTCTTAGATCTTGCTGAAGACTTTCAATACCATGGAAAGACTAGCAAATAAGATGAAATGGAACTGTAATTGGTTTTTGATAATTTGAAAATAATTTTCGCTCTGCATGAACTCTACAAAGTGGATACCAAAGCCCAAATTTGTAGGCAGTGCATCCTGCAAAAGCATGAACCTTGTGGCAATTATAAGAGAATTTCCTCAGCAAACCTGAGTAGATAGTTATACCTATTCCTGTCAGTAAGAGGGGAGAAGAAAGCTGGAAATATAGGAGATCAGCATGGTTCAAATAGTATTTCTGTAGTACAGTGGAGGCTAGTGTGGAACTGCAAGTGATCTTGGAGATTGGGGGCTGTCTTTGGGTGTCCTCAGGAGATCCAGAGCTGTTCCTTCACCCTGCATGGAGGTGTCAGAGCTGTGCTGAGGAATGCATGTCTCAACTTCCACTGCTAGGCTTCTCAGTTGGACTCTTTTCTTTCTTTTAATTAAAACAACAAAACCTTTGTTTTAATTAAAACAACAACAGATTTCTAAGGGGCATTTTTATGATAAAGTAGCAGACGTATTGCATATTGCCAGGGTGTACTAATAAGCTCTATGGGTTGTGTCCAGATGGCTTTTGCATGTCTCCAGGAAAGGAGATTCCCCCAGGCTACCCCCACCCTGCCCAGGGTCCAGGGGCCACCTCACCTGACCCAGCACTGACCCAGCCAGGATGGCCTCCAGTTCCCCACAGCCTTGCCCTGCCCATCCATGAGTCCTGCTGAGCCAGGCCCAGCCACAGGCCAACAGCCTGGCCTTGACCTCTCTCTTTTGCCAGGGAAGTGCCCAGTGCCTGGTGTGGGGCTGCCCTGGTAACCCCTCCTGCCCTGCTCCAGGCTGGAGTGGTGGGATGGGTCCTGGTTGCTGGTCCCTGCCCAGGAGCCCCTGGGGAGGCCCCATGGCTCTGGTACCCAGCCCTGAGGGAGCTTCAATCCCGTGCAGGCATATTACGGAACATCCAAAGTGGGAATCACTCTTCCTCTTTTATTTCAGACCGAGAAATGAGTAGGGGAGATGCCAGCCTCCCTCATGCTGGCAGTGTGGGACACCCTGACATTGCCTCCTGTGCCATTGGTCCTGGAGAGACCTGTTGCAGAAACAGCCCTGCCCCAGGCTGTGGGTCAGCATGGTCCCAACAGCTGTCAGGACCTTCAGCACCCAGAGAGATTCCTACAGCCTTACTTGCACCTTGCTGGCCTGTGTGCTAGTGACAATATTGGAAAATGGCTAGGGAATCGGATTTGGGAAATTATTCAGCACATTTCTCCCTGCAGCCCGTATCCATGACCGGTTTAACTGACCTGCTCGGGCCAGAGTTATCTGAGCACTCAGCCTTTCTGTCTTCTCCTTACAGTCAGCTGCAGACACAAGTGCAATGAGCCACACAGGAATGGCGTGCCCGGCTGCCAGTGCGACAGTGGCTGCAAGGAGCGTCAGGATTGCTGCTGGGACTATGAGGATACCTGTGTGAAGCCAAGTAAGTTACCCTACAGGCAATGGTCACTGGTGTCCATTTTATTTTGAATTTGTTTTTTCACGTTACTGTAATAGAAAATGGCTAATTCTCATGTTTATGCAGATACACAGAAGTCTTGTCACATTTCCTAGGGAGGGAAATGTTATAAAAATCACAAAATCACAGAATGGTTAAGGTTGGAATGGACCACTGGAGATCATCTAGTCCAACCTCCTTGCTCAAGCAGGGTCCTAGAGCACACTGCTGAGGCTTGTATGCAGACAGCTTTTGAGTATCTCCAGAAAAGGACATTCCGCAACCTGTCTGGGCAACCTTTCCAGTGCTGTCACCCTCACAGGTATTCCTGTTCAGGTGAATGGGGCAGAGTCAAGTTGCCTCTGTAGTCAGGTGGCTAGCAGGCTGTAATTTGGTGACCTGGCAGGACACAAAATCTTCCTGCATCTTTCTCAAGTCAGATCTCTCTCTATTTTTCCCTCTTATGGATAACTAAAGCATTTGCCATGCATATTTCATGGCACAGTTGAAGATGAGCATGAGCAGACATCACAAATTGTCTTTAAGCAGGGCCCTTGTAGCAACCCTGCTGTGCTGGTACCTCTTGCACTTTTGAAAATAAGGGGGTGTTTCCCAGTCAGTTGTGCTCTCCAGCCTCACACATTCCTTGGTGGGTGCCTGGGATTGGAGGAGTTCACTCATCTTCCAGGGGAATAGCCTGGTTCTGCATTGAGGCCAGGCTCCTCTCCATTTACTCTCTCCCTGCTTTCCCAACGGCTGCTCAGATATTTCTTCATCCTTATTGCTTTTTCTGCCCACTTCAGCCCGTACTTCTCTCTTTTTTTCTCTCTGCTGCAACTTAGGTTCAAGAGCATGAAAAAGAGTTTGCTTCTCTTTCTCCTCTGTAAGAGAAATATGGAGTGGTTTTTTGGAATTTTTTTTCCCTAGATCTTTTTCGGAAAGATGGAAGGCCTTGAGGAAGATAACTTGGGGGACACCTTTGTAAAATAAATTATTTTGTGAGTCTGTGTTACCATTCAATAGCCAAAGAAATAGGGTTTTTTTGTGTTAAATGAAATCTTGAGTTTTCCTTCCAGAGAAAACTTATAAAGCAACTCCAACAGTATATATAAACAACAATTTTTTTTCTTTACCTGTTTGGGGGATTTCCATGCAAAGAAGTTTACATGAGGTTCTGTGAACGGAATAATAATTTTTTTCTTCAAATTTTCAGCTCAGTCCTGGAAATGCACTAATTTCCGTTGTGGTGAGACAAGAATACCTGGAAGTCACTGTTCTTGTTCTGATGACTGCTTGCAGAAAAACGATTGCTGTGTAAATTACTACAGTGTTTGCAAAGGTAAATCAAAAGTCAAAAAGTTTCAAATGTAAATTATTCTATGAAATAGAGAGATGGTCAAACATTGAAAATATAAAGGTAGATGAATTTGTTTCTCAAGGCTAGAGTCTGACAGACATTTTGAAAAATTAATATGTTTTGAGGTGAATCTCCTCGTATTTTTGACTGTGAAAAAGACAGTTTCTGCAGAACACTGTGAATTGCGTCATTCATGAGAAAGACAGAATGATTTGGATATTGCAGAATTATACCACATGTGGGGGCTTTGGCTTGTTTCCTTTTTTGCTTTTTTTCCGCCCTTTGTTTTCCCCCAAAAGAGATGGAGATAATCTGAAGTACATATTGTAATCATAATAATCCCTAATTTAAAATTTCTCATCATTTTTATTATCAATCTGTTTTTAGAATGGATTTATTATGTTTTACTTATTTTGAATATCTTTAGTCGTGGCTAATTGTTTCATACTGGCTCCAGCTAAACACATGAAGAATAGTGCTGTATATAGGTATATTATCGGTATAATTCAGTTACAGGAATGACACTTGAAGAGTATGCTGGAGACATAGTATCTGTTATCAGAATTCCTTTATGTTGCAGAAGGAAATAATTTTAAGGCAACTCCTGCAAAATTATATTTGTTACCTAAATGCAAATTAAAGCGAAAAGGGGTTAAACCACATACAGAAAGAAAAGAAGTGCTAAAGGGAGCCCTGGACTTGTCTCTAAGTGTGTCAGTGGTACGCAGAAAAGAAAAAAGGATTAAGTAGTCCAGTGTGGATGGGATATAGTTTGAATATTTTTCATTTAAAACCCAATAAAAGCCCGAACTTTCACAGTGTTTTCTTCTCCATTTAGTTAGCTTGCTTGTCTAACATATACTTGTCAGCATAGTATATGTGCTTTGTTTTTAACTTAAGAATTGTGAGCACTAGTCCTTTCAGGGTTTGAGGGCCTAATAGGTTGCCCCAAATTGTTTCTAAAGGTATCTTTAGCCCTACATTTCTGTTGAAGCATAAAATGTTACAAGAAGAGCTTTAAAAAGATCATCCAGGTAGCTGCTTTTTTTGGTGGGGGGGAGGGGAGGAGGTGTCACTGCTAACTCAGTATTATTTTTTTTCTTTTAGGTGAAATATCTTGGGTAGAAGAACCGTGTGTGTCAATTGAAACTCCTCAGTGTCCAGTCGGGTAGGAAAAAAGAATTTGTCTTCTTAGCAAATAAAATCTTTGAGATGGTCAGAAGTACTCCAATGTTCTGAAACACATTTTCATATTTATGGAGAGTAAGGTCCCTGCCCTGTGGAATATTGTGTAGAAATTGTTTGTGGCTAGGAATGTTTGTTCTTTCTAAAACCTTTGTCATCTTGTTGCACATTCATTGATCATTTACAGTTTAGAGCAGAGTACAGGAGTTCAAATTCAGATTGAAATTCAGTTTGCAAAGATCTGGGAAATTTGTTAGTTATCTCAAGGTTCATTTATCACAAATTGTTCATAGTCCATTTTATGTTACCATATTATATCTTTGACAATTCAGATAAGTCACCTTATGCAGTCTGTAATAACTGTTAGAATCTGTGATTGCAATTCTTTAGGTAACAGGGTTGTTTGGGGGTTTTTTGCTCTAATTTTTTGCAGGAGGAAAGGTATGTTAAAAAGGGAGCTATAAGGTAGCTGTATATCTACAAATGCTGAAACAATTTTGCTATTTGTTCGGTATTTCAGAATCATAGGGAGAGGTTAAGCAGAAATATCGTTTAAAATTGTATTTTAATTTTTCTTCTTTCCTCGAAGAAAAATGAATTTATTTCCAGTTCATTTATGGTATTTGTGACATTATCCATTGTTTTATTTTATTTTACTGCCAATTTAGTTTAATTATAACAGTAAGACCATTATAGTTGTGGCTTCTTTGTGGGTTCCTGCATGCATCTCCCAACAGAGGTATAAAAATACACTTTTTAGGTTAACAAATAACTTGCTGAGTTAACACAGTTTCATAGGCTAAAGCTTGGAAAGTAGTGGAGGGAGGCTTCCTTAAGTACTGTAAACAACATTGTTATATAAAGGTCCATTTAATTTCAGATTCAAATCAGTAAGCTGTTTTATGCAGACTGTTTGTGTACAAACTATTGATGCTAGTATGCTTCTGTGTTTTGGAAAGACCACTGTTAATAAGAAACAAACAGGGATAGTGATTACTGCCTGATGTCAATATGTAAAGTTTTGTTAATATTCTCACTGAAAGGATTACTTGTATTTTATTCCTCCAGTGTTTCTTACCAGGAGGATTGTATATTTGCTCTCAATATTGAAATATTTCTTTATCTCACACACTAATATTAGTTCTGGGACATACATGGATATTCTAGATCCTGCTTATAAAACCTGAATTTATATTGTTAGAAATCTTAGTAAGTCACCATCTGTCCAAACATCTTTATGATGATAAACTTATATTTTCTTGTAGATCTACTCACACACCACTTATCCTTTTCTCAATGGATGGGTTTAGAGCAGAATATTTGGAAACTTGGAGTTCTTTGCTGCCAAATATTGAAAAACTCAGTAAGTTACCAAGGGTGTTTTGACTGTTTTCTTTAGAAGTCTGCATGCAACCTCTCTCTGGTCCCTTTTGCTACTGTCATGCTTATGTGTTGCTCAGCAATAAATAAATCACAAATCAGGTCTCTCATCAGTTATGTATTTTCATTATTATATGTTCTGCATTAGTTCTTGTATTTGAGTGCACAGCAAACATGCCTTTTTTTTTTTAACAAGGCCTCTAATATTTGTCAGCAGCTTTTTATTAAATACACAGTTTGAAATACACATTAAAATACAGTTTAAAACTGAGAAAAAGTTCCAGATTATTTTTTGCACATAATACTAAGAAGGAATGCATTGGGTTATGGGGAAATTTTCCTCAAAGATTCATTTTTTCAAGTCATATATTTTTAGATGTTAATATGTTTATATTATTGCAGTAAGGCTCAAGTAACCATTTTCCAGTATTTCTGAATATTGTGAGGAAGAGTAAGTTGAATATCTTCAGCTTGTGCTATAAAGGGCTCTAAAAAGTGAGATCCATTAGTGCATACGTGGTTAAAATTTCCTGAATATTTTCGAACTCAGATCTGCAGACACTTTGTACCTGGACAAAATGTCTGCATATTTATTAATTTATTCTCAGCTGCAATAGTCTAAATTGATAGTATTTTTATAAGTTCTGAGTATATTACCTTGTGTTTCTATTGTGCTCGTTTGAAAATTTGCCATGGACATTATGATGTACTACATTTTACTGAATAGTTAACAATCTTGTTTGTGGATAATGTGAGTATCCAGAAACCTGAAGCTGAACCAATGTGCAAACCTGGCTTCTCGAGCAAATGGTTTATTCTCTGATGTCATTCTGACTGGAAGGAATTGAATGAGTGAAAGAGTCATGAATTCTGAAGTCAGTAGTCAGTTCTAGTCTTTTGAAACAAGGTGAAAAGGAAATGCCAAACTGGCAAAAGGAACAAATAACATGCTATGTCTATGTTTCCAAGAAATCCTTTGAAACAAGAACAGGTCTAATTCAGCATTGTTCACGTTTGTGGTCAGTTTGAGCAATTTTTTATGCACATACATGCTTATATTTTTCATAAATCTACAGGAAAGGGTAATTTCTTTCTTTGCAAAAGAAAAAATGTAATGTTGATTTGTAGCACAAAATCTTTCCTCTCTATTAACTCCTTTAACCTAGACCTTTCAGTAGAGCTAATCAAGCTAGTTGTTATAGAATACATACACTAATTATATAGATTCTTTATAGTGCAAGAGAAATCCATAGAAAATTTTGCTGAATTTCTCATGTCTTTATCAATTATTTAGCCCTCTTCAAACACTCTCTAAGCCTTTTATTTTTTTTCTGTTCCACACTGGAATACTTTTGTGGAAAAATTTAACACTTTCATTGTTTAGATTGCTTAGTTAAAATCAGCTTCTCTTCTTTGACTGAAATGCTCCACATCAATGAATAAAGTGTGTTTGAGCACAAATGAAATAATTATCTGCTTACAGCTCAATATAGAACTTTGTACATGTGAGTTAGATGTAAAAATGGCATTAAGGCATCTCCCAGTCTTCACACATTTGTTTTGTGGGTAGGTAAGTTGGATCCTACAGTGGATTTATACATTACAGATGTTTGTGTGCTGAGTACCTTTGATTGATGGAAAATAATGCAATGTTTCGAGACACAGGTAGGACACCTGGTGTGGGATTCACTCCAGGGCAGGATGCCTAAATTTAGACATATTTTTGGAGATGTCTGTGTGTGAGATATCTACTTGCTCATGGAAGTCAGTGCCTTTATGGTTAATAATGTCTGTACAGCACAGTGCAAGACCCTAGAGGACAAATCAGCTCAATCAACAGACAGAGGGTGCTACAGGACAAATTTTTGCCTTAATCTGTGTTTTTGATATACTTCAGAGTGCCATGGCCTTCAGCAGCTGTGTCGAGAGCACAGTTCTCGAAGGGATTTGCATCAAAACTGTCAATTTTCATGCAGATGTCTTGGACATCAGAGAGTTTCTCAAATGGCACCTGGCTCCAGTGCTTAAGCAACTGAGTCCTTCCCTGCTTGTCACCAATCAGCTCTGCAGTATATCTTGTTTGGTCTGACCTCAGGCGTCAGTCTCATTGCATATACATGTATATCTAGGCCATTTTGGATCTCAGAAATATCTGAGAAATTTACTTGGGTTGGCAGACAGGATGTAGAAGCAGCATCTGAAGGCTAGACAGGGTCATTAAAGATTTCTCAATGAACCTTAGGCCCCTAGGCTTTAGGCAGCTGAACTGGGCATCCAGGTCCACTGACTGCAATGGGACAGTAGCTCAAAAGGAGGCACCAGGATTGTGTCTTGTTTTGGAGTGACATTTCTCCATCTAAAACTGCAGCAAGTTATTGTGGTGATTTTTGTTTGTTTGTCTTCAAGACTTTTTGTTAAAATTGAAAAAAAAAAAGAAAATGTGTATTAATACCTTGATCTGTTGCAGAAACCTGTGGCACACATTCAAAATACATGAGAGCTGTTTACCCCACAAAAACCTTTCCAAACCACTATACTATTGTCACAGTAAGTGAGCATTTTCTTTCCTTTTCATTATCTGGATAGCACAGAAAGGATTTTGTGGTGCCCATCTTTTTGTGGGACTTAGGAACTCATGCTATAGATGTAAAAGAGAGAGAGAGATGCTGAGATGGTATATACAGACATGGTCTGTGTGGCTATACATGTGTGCCCTCTGACCCTGGCCTGTGAGCCGGTTATTCCTGATCCTTGTCAGTCTAATTGGATACAGGTGAGCATGGGTAAGGACACAGCCTTTTGATGATGGCATTTGTTAGGGTGGGTTTGGCAGCTGATATACATGACATACAGAGGACCTAATCTGTAGCACATCAGGTTTTAATTGGGCTGGGAAGGAAATATGGAAACTCGGGATTTTGATGGACACACTGAATTGGCAGGAAGCTGATGATTTGTGTGAATTAGGAAAGCGTTCTGTTTCTATGATAAAACAGTTCTTTAAATATTGCAACACTGTAGCAATGTGCATTGAAACATAATTTGGGGTCCATTTGGTTTCCGGACTAAGCATTGTATTTTGTTTATTTTCATTTTACAGGGGCTGTATCCAGAATCTCATGGTATCATTGATAACAACATGTATGATGTAGGCTTGAATGCGCATTTCTCACTTTCAGGGGAGGAAAAATTCAAACCTGAATGGTGGAAAGGGCAACCGGTAGGTTTGTTTCTCATGTGGTATTTATGTTCAGTAGTGGTTTGTGTCAGATAATAAAACAAAACAAAAAGGGAATAAAATTCAAAGCTGTGCAATATATTTGCAGCAAGCACTAGACAACATGTAGGCTGCCTACAAAATAGTTTGATTGTTATGAAAGTAAAAGGCCTCTTAAAATGTTAATTCTGAGATGTAAAATTTTCACTTAATGTGGCAGTTAGTAAAAAAATACTGAAATATTTTGACTAGTACTGGAATGGATTTCTTGCCACAGGGAGCCATAGTAAATTTTTGATATGGTTTGATTTTGGGGTATTTTTTTGTTCGTCTTCTGACAACTTGCTACAAAATGAAATTGGTTTCCAAATTAAACCTATTTACAAATACCTTTATATCTATTTGCAAATGTCCAAGCATTTAAAAGCAAGAAAGGGAAAAGCAAAGATCTTAATTTCCAAAAAAAAAGCCAGTTATATATAACATAAGGCACATATCATAACAACCTCAAATTGTACTTATGGTTATGATTAATATTATTCATTTACTAGAAATATCAAACTCTATTAATGGTTCTGAAAAAACCCCAAACATATGCAATATGTAGTATACCTATTTGATATAGATTTATATATGTATGCCTGCGTGGCCATGTTTATAGCATGCTTAAATACCCAAGTTTTGGTGCTGTTTGTTTTTCCTGAAGGATTCCATCACGTTTGTAACACAACCAGAGCTGCATATTTTAGGATTAATACGTCATGTTATAATAAAATCGTATAATTAGAATCTATATCTGAAATAGAAATAGATACAAAACAAAATGAAACAAATAGAATAGAATATTTCAGTTGGAACGGACTTACAGTGATCATCTAGTCCAGCTGCTTGACCAACTCAGGGCTGGCCAAAATGTTTTTAAGGGTGTTGTCCAAATGCCTTATAAATGCTGACAAGCATAGGGCAGCAGTCACCTCTTTAGGTTGTTCCAGTGTTTGACACTGTATGTGTAAAAAACTGTTCCCTAATGTCAAGTCTGAATATCTCTAAGGCAGCTTCTTCCATATTCGTGATCCAGGGGTTTGCCACAGGAAAAATGATCACTGCCCATTGCCAGTTATGGAAATACCTATATGGTTTTTTTCTATGCTGAGAATATCCAAGGAATGACAACATCATGGTTTCTACACTTCTAATTTTTCTTCAGAATGTGCATGTAGGAAACTAAACGTCAGATCAGATACGGTCATTAGGTAACTGTGTGATGTGTGAAAGGAGAAGGAAAAACGCATGCTTGAAGCACATGTTTCTACTTTTGCAATCTGAGGTCCACTAGTGGTGACAAAAAATCCTTTATTTGTATCTTCATCCAAAGGTCTGGCTGACAGCAATGGACCAAAATTTGAAGGCAGGCACCTTCTTTTGGCCAGGCTCTGATGTTCCAATTGGGGGAAGATACCCCACTTTGTACACCATATACAATGGGTAAGATTTTCTAGGACTTGTACTAAATTCCTGCCGATTACTCCAGAAATCCAGACTGCTATTTGACAGTTGAAGGAAATAAAATACAAGATTTTAAAGAAGTCTGACAGATAAGTGCCATGTCACATCATCCTGGTTTTGTCATGGATCTACCAAAAATACTTGAAATTTTCAAAACCATTCAGGGGATTCACAATGAGAAAGTCAAAGGGTACTATATATTCTGGTCTCCTAGACATCTTGGAAGTTTCAGCCAACTGCAAAACACTAGGAGAGCATCTTGGAACTGATATAGCTCTTTAAAAATACTTGCAGTTGAGAATAAGCTTATGGAGACAAACTAGGAAGCCATGGCAAGAGGCTATGGGAGACAGAAATTACTTGAAGAGAGAATGCTGGATAGGGAAGCTACTGAAGGAAGAGGGGCTCTAAAACAATTTCCTATGGTCTTGCTTGCATATTTGATAATGTGCAAACAGTTGTTGAATCATAGTTCTTGTATGTTTTTTTTCTAGTTCATTCAAAGGTTACACATGTGAAGTACCAATTGCCTTTGTAGTTTCTGAAGCATTATTTTTGTTGTGTTTTTTTTTTGTTTGTGTTTCTTTCAGTGTTTGTTTGCTTTGCTATGGAAGGCATTGATATTAGTAAATAATTTCTAGATTTTTGATAATTGTGATGATTGCAGTGTATTTCCCATGACTCTCCACAGTTAGAAAGATAATCTAAAGCAAGCATAGAACCAAAAGTCTCAATAGATAACAGACTTCGCAGTGATGTGTAGGATTGGTACTCAGAAAACACCTGAGTACTGTAAGTAAATAACACACAGCTTGTGCATGACTTTAGGGGAAAGCAAAGCTATTGAATGGGTGAATTCTTTCATAGGAAACAAAGTATGATCTCACAAAGACTTTGATGGGATTATTACTTACTTTTAAAATATGAAAGTCCAAGGCTTATACATGCTGAAAAGAATAAAAATTTTTCTACCTTGTATTTCAGGTTTATTTCCTGAACTTAAATTATCTTTCTTTGCATGTATTTATAAATAAATGTGTAGTCCCACCAACACTGCTTTGTGTTTGCAAAATCAGGGTCTGTCTAATTTACCACTTAAAGTGACTTACATTGAATTAAAAGTGAGAGTAATAAAATTGATTGCTGTACCTTGTAAAAATGCATCATTCTTAGTTCCAAATCTGTGACTTTAATATATGACTACAGTATGGAGACTTCTCTGTATCTAGGAATTAGAAGTGTTCAGAAAGTCTTGTTAGCATCATATCTTTTTTTATTTTGTTTTCTTTTCAGTTCAATTCCATATGAAGAGAGAATTTCAGGAATACTGAAATGGCTCGATAATGCCCCTTCTGAGAGGTAACATTTGTAATATCTACCTGCTTTGTGAGACTATAGCTTAGAAAAGTTTTAATAGTTAGCAATTGAAATTTCTGTTGGCTTTTGTTAAACATGGAATCTTTCTAACCATTTCAAATGATTATTTGCTGAACTTAGGCCTGTACTGTAAGTATAGCTATGATAAGATTGTAGGTACAAAAGATTAAAAAGTGGACATATATCTGAACAGGATGTACTCTTGTATGAGTTTTATTTTATTATGTCTTTTTTCTTGGTGCATGGCCTGTAGGAAACATTGAATATTCAGTTTCTAGTCTAAGTGTATGGATGAAAATTTTATATGAAGGCTGTTGCCTAAGAAATGTTAAACACATGAAAGTAATTGCAGTAAATAATCCGAGATGAAAAGTGAATGTTGCTGCTGATCGTGGTGGTAACTTTGTGACATGTAAAGAAATGAAATATTTTATATGATAATTTGCTAATAAAATCCTAATGTATTTGCAGGTAAGAGATGCTCTCTAGAGCCTTACTGGTTAGTCAGGAAGAGCTCTTTCAGATGGTAGATCCATTTACATCTCAAAAAGGATTGTTTGCTCTGGTGTCTGAGATCTTGAATTTTTCCAAAGTGATTTCTGGTAACCCATTAAAGACATTGGATATTGTTTCTGAAATTGTAACTTCAAAGGGCATGTTGATTAATTACAAAACTCAGAGGAATCTGAATGGTTATTTTTGCTGTATGGACTTTTATCAAGGTTTAGAGAGGTTATTTATAATTTCTTTTAAAATGTCATTTAATATTCCTGCTTTTTTTTTTTTTTAATGAGAATGTTCTTTTCAAATACTGTCTCTAAATTCTCATTATGTTCCATTTTTATTTATTTCTAACTCAAGGCCTGATTTATACACATTATATATTGAAGAACCAGATTCTTCTGGACATTCATTTGGACCAGTTAGTGCTGGTGTAAGTATTTTCTATATTTTTCTTATATTAATTGCACTAAAAATGGTGTTGTGCTATGAACTTAAACCAGTTTATAGACCTGGGAAAGATGGTAAATGAAAAATTGCCATGACTGTTTTATGACTTTTTATTTAGAGTTTTTTGCTTATGGTTGAGCCCATTGTTATGATTCCAACACTGTGTGTGAATCAGAAGAACTGTAAACTAAACAGACTGGCAGAAAATAATTTCAGGTCATACTATTACAAAAAAATATTAATATTTATATTTAGACTGAACTTAAAGTATATTTAGAAGTGATATTTAGAAGCATGTGGCCTGGCAAATCCTCAGAGTTGTCTTTTATGTATTCTCAATACTGTACTTCAATGTTTGCTAATTTGTAACCCAAAAGTATTATATTTTTACTTGCATTAAGGCAAAAAAGTTCAACCTTTAAGGATCTTAGATGTAAGTGTTTTATCTCGCAGGTAATCAAAGCCTTACAGGCAGCAGATCAAGCACTGGGGATACTCATGGATGGACTTAAACAAAGAAACCTGCACAAGTGTGTAAATCTCATTGTTGTAGCTGATCATGGTAATGTATATACTTCTTTTTTCAATTTAACCTTACTGTTTTCTTCTTCTATGCAATATGTGGGCTTTGTAGTGTTAATCCATTTTATAATTCACTTTATCTTCCTTGCCACATAAAAAATAACTGTTTCTATGTTGCCCTTTAGGGATGGAGAAGACCTACTGCAAACAGTTAGAATATATGACTAATTACTTCAAAGAGGTGGATTTCTACATGTATGGTGGGCCTGCAGCTCGCATTCGAGCAAGGGATGTCCCAAAGGACTATTTTACCTGTAAGTCTAGACTAATCCTGGGATTGAACAATCAATATAGCTGGAAATAAATAAATAAGGAAATGGATAATCAGTAGTGATCAGCAGAGTGAACAGCTTTGTGTTTCCCTTAACTTGGCTTCAACATCCATGGAAGTTGTTTGGCTATTTTTTTTTCCAAGAATGACCGCTTTAGATGAAATTTAGATGAAGATTTCTGCAGACTCTGATTTGTATTTTCTTGGCATGGAAAGATGAAGTAAACGTAGTTTTATTGTTTTGGACTGGAATTCAGGTCTTTCGTAAGTGCATTGCTCTTCACAGATTTCTTGTGCAACATTGGCAGAGTCAGACTTTTTGAAGCAGTGAATATTTCTAAGTGTGTGTACAAAGTTACAGAATCCGAGCCTTAGCACAGTGGAATCTAAGCCTTGGTTAAGCCCTTTAGCTAATATCTGTAAAGAACAGAAGATTGAAACCATGTGGACTAACTCTGACTTGAAATAGATACCGTGCTACCAGACTGGGAAAAAAAAATCCCAGAACTTTCTGTATCAGGGAAAAGAATGGAGATAACACCATGGAAATGCTCTATGTATTGACTTTAAAGAATTTGTAAAGTATTATAAAAGGCATAGTTATTGCAGGTCACAAATAAGAGCTGGGAAAAGTACCACTGTACTTTTTATTAATATTTTATAATTGTACTTAAACTTGAAGGCACAATATTTATATGACATAAAGCAGACTTTCTTTGGTTTAAGTCAGACAAAACCAGAGTAATGAGCTGAGGAAAGAATACTCATGGTTTTTGCGTGTCTCAATCTCAATAAAATTGTTGACTCATTTCCTCCAATAGTCTTAGATTTTCTGTAGCAATTTTCTTTCCAGGAAGTGCTCAGATTTGCTTTTTAGAATGTTAATGTCAAATGTTAAATCACTCTTTCAAAATGTGCCACGTGAAGATACCAAGATAGACTGAAATTTTCTCTGTGACTGTTGCTGGAAGCGAAATACAAGACAAGTGCTCCAGGTCCTGTTCAATGTAAAAAAGGTTATACTTCAAACAGAGGTTAGATGAGGAAAAAGACCTCAGGTCTGATGATCTGTCAACTTTAAATGTAGGCAGTCATCATCATGGCAGTCTTCTGCAGTCTGTCTTGATGTACCCAACGTTCTAGTTACTTCTACAGGCACACTTACAGGCAGTTACCATTGGAAACACAAGATTCCTACCCGTGGAAGGCTATAGTTGCCACAGTCTTCAAAAGCTAATAAAGAAAATCAATTTTATAGGCAAAAAGCATGTTTTTCTCATGAGGCTTTGTCCTTCAGCTGTTCAAATGTATATTAATAATATAATTAATTTTCTCTTTAACAGTTGACTCAGAAGGAATCGTTAAAAACCTCACAGTGAGTAAATATTTTCGTAACTTTTACTCATAGCTACTCTTAAAAGGAATCTGATGAAAAAACACATTTTGTGAAAAAATAAAACTATGGTGCCAGTTTAAATAGTGTACCAACTCCAGTGTGCCATTGGAGGCAGTTCTGGAAGTTGTTCAAAAATGACGCACAAAGATTTACCATAGGGAATCTCTGTTCAGAGAAAATTCTTCTGTACTTCACTTGGAAAGAGAAGTGGCTGACTTCAGGAGGAGAAACCAGGGTATATCTTCATGATAGAACAAAATACAACACAGAGATGCTTTAGATGGTAGGCATCTGTTAACACTGAACCACAAGTGCTGCTCTCAGGCTAGGCTAAAGTAACTTTTCCACAAAATGGATAATGACATTGTAGAGCGCATTGCCGCAAAGTGTTGTAGAGGCTGGAAATGGAAATAGGAAGGGGGAATTTAGACACATTAATGCACAGCAGTCCTGTAAGGGCTTTTAAACCGGATTCACAAGGAACATCTGACTTTAAAAGTCCCTGAAGCCTAGATAAAACTAAGCAGGTACAAGAAAGAAGCTTCATTCAATATTTGGCTTGTTCTTACACGCTTTCTCTAAGTGTCTGATTCTGGAAATTTTGGAGATCTGATTTGAGTACCAGGCAAGATGGGCCTTTGGCATCAGGCAGTATGACTCAGGATCTTTTGACATGTCACTGACATACTTGCAGTGCTTTTACGTATGCTGCACCACCACAGGGCCCTGTACTGGTAGCTCTGCCTGGAATTGAGCCATGCTGAGTGGATGTAGCGCTTAAGGGCAGACCCAAGCTTGCCCATGTCTTCCATGTGGGTATGCTTTGGCAGCTGAGCTCTGAAGGATACACACAAAGCAGCACAGAACACAGTGCAAAACAAAGGAAAACCAAACCTATTTCTTTTACTGAAAGGTGATAAGATGTGACAGTGTATGGTTTTTTCCATATACTTTTTTAGACAGATAATTCACTGCCTTTTTTTTTTTTTTTTTTTT
>VZRF01011428.1:84543-114685 GCA_013396875.1 Vireo altiloquus
CTGCCTTTTTTTTTTTTTTTTTTGTAGTGTTTGAGATATACATTAATACATGTGGGATGAATGTGCTGGACAAACTAAAAAAACTTGTAGGGCAGTTGTCTTTGTATTTCCTTCCTTTTACAACTTACAGTGAGTTATACATTTAAACTGCTTGCTCTCAGTGTGTTGTCATAACTTCCCCTTCTTTTCTTCATTACCAGTTTGTTTTCTATTCTGTGGCTTGTCCTGGGCTAAGCAGTAGACAGGTGTTGTGGTACATTTAGAAAAAATGCTCTCAGTTTGCAAAAATTCTGGGCTCCCAGATGGGTATGTTCCAAAAAATCACCACTAGAGGTCTTCCTTTAACCTGTTGAACATGTGGGAGTAGGATCAAAGGCTGGAAATAGCCGAAGGAGCTTTCTCAGTGCTACATCCCCTACCTCGCTGTATGATGTGGAGTCTGTCATATCAAAGAGCTTTGGTATGACAAGAGTATCACAGTTTTCATGTTCTCAAGCTCAGCTGAAACTGCTACTGCTAATAGTTACAGAGCTGTGACATCTTGTGCCTTATGGGAATAGCCTGATATCAGGACCTGTCCTCTTCGTAAATGGTTAGTGTGTTTTGTCCCTGCCAAGTTAATAGAATGAGGGATTTTTGCACAGAAGGGAGTTGTGTGTTGTATATTAATTGCTAATGAATAGACATAAAAGTCATATATTGATTTCCTCTCTTTTTCCTTTTAATTAGACCTCTTCTTCTGGGCTAGCAAACATATTGAATCCTTATTTTTCATGTTCCTGGATTCCTCTGTGCTTCTTTGATGACTACTGAGGCACAGTTACTCTCATGTCACATGTTAAAAGTCTGCATCATGTGCAGAGCATGCTATTCTAGTACTTAGAAGTGAAGATGTCAGACCAGAGCCCAAGCTTGGTATAGTTTGCACACCCTATGTGGTAAAAAAGTCCACTTCTGTGGCCTACCCAGCTTCCTAGCAGCTCTTGGCTTAGCATTTCATTTTTGGGTTATCCCAGTGCTGGATTCCTGATCAGGAGCAACACTTTTGAAACGTTGCCATGATGCTTGCAGCCAGCTGGAATGGCTTCTAATGGCCATATATAGTTAAGTCTTTGCAGTATGTCATATGGTTATCATTAGGCTCACAATTCCAAGCTCTTCCATGGGACGCCTGCTAATGCAGCACTTATATTAACACATTAAATGTGGGTGTAAAAGCTAAGACCTTTAGCTAACAGCTGAGCAATGTACATTTGCATGTTCGGGCTTGCAGCTAAAACCCCAGACTGTGCTGGGGTATACTTGGCTTGCTTTGTTGCTTACTGAGTGGTAAAGTGACAGAAGGTGGCAGAAATAAACTGCCAGGGAATTTTATCTTGTAAAGTGTGATCTTACCAACTAGATGCCAACAACATTAGTACAGAAATATAGACCAAACATTTCTACTGAGTGTCTTTCAGCCTTAGGTGTACTTTTACCACAGTATTTGTGGCCTTGCTATACATATTGTATGTAGCCTATTTTTGAAGAGTTCCAAAAAAAGTGTCGCTTTTCCTTGCATTGCTTCTGGGGCCAAAAAATGACATCTGCAGGTCATCTGAGAGGCTATCTGAGAATAATGGGCTTTGTGCTTGTGCTCCTGTCACTAAGATGTTTGTGATAATTTTGAATGATGGGCGGTTTTTGAAGCTGAGCGAAACTTGTGACTGGACCCTTTGCTCTTGCACAGTGCAGAAGATCACCTCAGCACTTCAAGCCCTATCTGACTCCTGACTTGCCCAAACGGTTCCACTATGCTCACAACATTCGTATTGATAAAGTTCATCTTTTGGTGGATCAACAGTGGCTGGCTGTGAGGTAACGTAATTTGTGTGATTGTTATGCTATTTTTTTCATGCCACTCTCATCCCTTTAATTTCCTTCACAGATGCCTTATTTCCTGTTTTGCTTTAGACTTGTTATATTTCCATGTTTGTTACAGTTAAAATCATACTATGTGTAAAAAGGAAACATGCCTCATAGAAAAAAAAAAAGCCAAGAATGTGTTATTAGTGTGATTCAAAACTTAACGGTCTAATACAAGAATCATCATTGCCCCACATCAAACTTTTACAAAAAAAAAACCAACAAAACCCAACCCAGATACTACCTAACAGAAAAGTTCTCAAAAATAATTCAAACAATAATGTAAGATTGTTACACAATATGGCATTCCCATATTTAGCCCTTTTCTTGACATTGCCATCACCACCCCTCAACTGCCCTTCTCTAAGGCTGTTGGCTTCAGTCTGCTGTGTGTGTGGATATAGCCAATGATCAGCATTGGGAGTCCTTCATCAGGCAGAATAGGATGTTGAAGTTTCTGCTTCCTCACTCTGAACCCCCAATGGGCTTCTTCCTATATGCATGCTAACAGTACAGTTTGCCCATTCTTCACTAGCCTGCAAGTAAAAATTACATCTCCGTTCAGTAGACATGGTGCACTCTACATGTGTTAGGTGTACCTGCATTATCACACAGAGATAAGCTGAGAAGGTAACAAATTAGACATAACTACCTGGTCATTACAAAAAATTGCCGTAAGAGTGAAACGTAAAAAATAACTCAGTAAGTCAAGAGCAGTTCAGACAAGGCTTAGATCTGAGGCTTTGAAAACTCAATACAGAAATATGTAGTGTTTGCAGCAATACTGTATTTACTGAGCTACAGTATTGCAGCAGGAAAAGCGAGATCCAACTTGGAATTTCAAGACTACTAAAACATCAGAAAATGCCTGACCTAAATGAATATACAACTTTATTGTTTGTTTTGGTATAACCAAATAATTGTCCAGGACATATGAAATGTCCCCTGAAAAAATCTTATAATCACCCTATTTTAAACTGTGCTCAAATGTTGTTTTCTCTGAAAACAGGATACATGCACTTGTCAACTATGCATTAAATTGGTATGGGGTGAATGTCTCTTTATTTCTCCACGTGTCTCAGCAACGGGTAGATAAAAATAAGGTTCAGTCACTATGTCTAAATAGTATTCTATTTAGTATTCTGACATATTATTAATTGTATAACCCAAGCGCACATTATCCACATGTCTCTTCACCCTTCAGAATTCATGGTGAAAATGCATTGTCTTGTAAGGCAAAATCTCTTTCAGTCTTATTTACATTACTCCGCAGAGGCTAACAGCAGAGTTCTCTCATGGTAAGTTTTCTGTTAAACTGAATGTAACTAGGAATTCTTCCTGAAGAGATTTCACTTGTTCTGCAACTTGTAGCTAAGTAAAAGCCTCAGTTCAAAAATAGCCATTTTTTCAATTTATTTTGAAAACATTGTTTCACTGTAAACTCATATCCATATAGGATAATTTATTACCTAAAATAATTACTAGGATAATTTATTACTGTTGACAGCAATTTCTATTAAAGGAGAAAGAGATCTTCATGGAAGTGAACACTATGATGAACCATAAGTATTGCAGTATGATGGCAGAGTCAGTTCTTAAGGAATGATCCAGTCTCTGAGCCACGATGACTGTTACTAAGTGCTTCTATTTGTCTCATTTTTATTTACACTCTGTGATGGTTTCTCCTTAGGGATAACAGTTACACATCCTGTGATGGAGGTAACCATGGCTACAACAACGAATTTAAAAGTATGGAGGTAAGATGATTTCTATTCAAGTCTTGTACTTTCTTATCTACAAAATCATGATGTGCCAGGTAAATTACCAGAATACAGAATAATGATAGTTTTTGCAGTATGCTTTTTCTTTTCTGTCAACAAGACATGTAAACTGTTAATACACACAAGGTCCAAATATTTGAATTGCCTTTCATCAATGTGTAAAAGGCCTGGTTTTGGGGGTCCTATAATAAAACCAGTCTGGGCTTACCTTACCTGCTTGGAGACAGTTTGACTACAGTAAACCAAGCCTACCATGTTTAGCTACAGGACACTGAATTCTTTTGTTCTTTTATTCTTCCACTGAGGCGATGACTGAAAAATCTCCATAGGCTCTGGGAGTTCATCTGAGCATCTGAAAGCCTGTATGTTCAGATAAACTAAATCTCATTAGCTAAATCTCTCTCTACTTATCTTACGAGAGTTATTCATATCATCAGAAGAAAAAGTTATTAGCATGACCTGTATGTTAGTGTTGCTCGTGTTGCTGTTTCATCTCATTTTCACTTCTGGTTACAGTGAAAGTATTTTGAGCTCTTGAGCCTTGGTTTTCCATGTACTTTCTGTGATGTGAACCTTTAACTAAGGTCAAGCATGCCACTCTTAAGTCCCATATTCTGAGCCTAAGAATCAGATCCTTCCAGATCTTTACAACTATGTTAAAACCAGTTGTCAGTGATCAGAATTATGCTGAATGTTTGTAGGCAAAGAAAAGGTAAATTCTGGTTACCATGAACACCTTAATAATAGATTACTGAGGTCCCACAACTGATGCTTTTTTTTTTTTTTTTTTGGTAAAGGAGCAAAATGTCATCTTTCTATAATAAATTAAAAATTCCTTTTTTTATTATGGACACATAATATTATTTTAGAACAGATTATTGTCCTGTTTAGTCACGTTTCCTGTATCTCCTGGCAGGCAGCTCAGGAGGCTCATAAAGCAGTATGAACTCCTGTGAGACTGTACATAGTATTGGTGTTCTGCAACAAGGCTTGAAGGCTCCAGCAAGGGCTGTCCAGCACTGTACCATTGGTGGTACTGATGCAGGTCTCTGCTGAGCTTGGAATGGGCCTCTGCAGTTCCCTGCTCCTTGCTTTAGCCATGGCCATTGACTCTTAAGTGATCCAAAGACTTCAGAGTGCAACAGGTATTAAAAAAACAACCCAAAACCAAATAAGATTCATGATATAGTTTAAAATATCATGCTAAATGAATTCCTGTTTTGCAATTTTCTTCAAATTATGTGCAATGGCAGATATTTGCCTTCCTTACCTGAACAATTCTGTATTTTAAACTTTTGTGACTGTAAAAAGACTATTTTGTTCCACTGTCTTGGTTTTCTTAAAGTGCAACTGAATTAATTTTGAATTTGGATTCCTTTAGATAACCCTTTTTTTTATTATCGCTATTACAATCTAGGCTATATTCTTAGCATATGGCCCAAGCTTTAAAGAGAAAACAGAAGTGGATGCTTTTGAAAACATTGAGGTTTACAACCTTATGTGTGGTGAGTAATAACAATCCAGTACTTTAGATGATAAACTACCAGTGTTTTCAAATACCAGTGTTTTAAGAGCTGAAGAAGAATAGCTAAAAATTGAGTTAATTCATTCAAAAACAAAACACTAAAGCCATGCTCTTAGGCCTTTTTTACTGTGTTAAGAGATTAACTGCCAGAAGTTGTTCTGCTTTGAAGGTTTTTTCTGATTGCAGAAGAATTCTACTAAAGAATCAGAGGGAACCACACCTGCCACATGGGTTTGCTGTCAAACTGATGCCTGTGGAATTGTGGATAAGAATCTTGTACAGAGCAACTGCTCTTGCTTAGGATGGACCATTGCAGTCCCAGCAGTGAGCAATTAGGAAGAAGGTGCCTCAGAAAACACAGATTAAAGTATCACACAAAAATACAATAAGCTACTACAGTGTTTCACAATGTGATGCACTTGCAATAACATTCATACTCTGCTTTAAACCATCTAATCTTGTGAATGTTATGACAGTGTATAAAACTGTATCAACAGTACTCAAACCTATAATGACTAAATCTTGATGCAGTGGAAGATAGCAAAGAACCTTCAGACCTGGAAAACTGCAAGTTGGTGGAAGTAGTTACTATAATAGTTTAAATAATGGAATGAGCTATTTCTTCTACATTTAAAATGTAGAATATTAGCTAGGAAATGAGTAGCATTGGAAAGAGAATGACTTTTTAAAATACCATTTTAGTCTTAAAATATATTTACAAATTTCAAGTGTTTCAACAGATTTGTTGCAGATCGTACCAGCACAAAACAATGGAACACATGGCAGCTTGAATCACCTCTTAAAGAAACCTTTTTACAATCCTTCACATCCAAGGGAAAACTCATCTCCCTCCTCATGTCCAGTTTTCAGTCTGGCTCCTGCAGATGACCTGGGATGCAATTGCATACAAGTAAATAGGGGTTTCTGGCATCTTTTAATGTCAAGTGTGTTCTGCTTGCTTTGTTTTTTTCTAAAAAAATGGACTAATTTTGAGTGATTCTCATATATGTTACAGATCTCAAATGGGTCACAAGAAGTACTACTAAATGAGAGGTTAAATCTCACCACAGAAGAAAGTAAGTAGCAAAAAATGAAAATGGCAGCAGTATTTTTAAATCTACACCTGGTTTATATTTTATATCACTGGTTTCAGTTGGAATTTTTGCAATGTTAATTACAATGGAAAGTGAAATAGGAAAATCAGGTCAGAAGCACATTTTTTTATTTTTCCTTTTCATTTCTTTAAGAAATGCTAAGGAACTCTGTTATAGCAACATGTATGTATGGGAATAGAATCTGAACCCCATTAAAATTTTGGAAAAAAAACATACAGATTTCAATAGCCTTGGAGAAAATCTGAGCACTGTAAGGATATGTCCCATAACTCTTGTTCCTTACCCTGTATGCATAACTTTGCCCCTCTTTGATCAAAAATTCCCATAGATACTTCTTTCTGCTTTTTTAAATGGGATTTCTGGAGAGTTTCGGAAACATTGTAATGCCCCCTAGTCAAATAAGATGTAAATTTTACTCCAATGGCATGATAAGTTCAATATATTTACATTGGTATGAAATTTCAAAGAAACAAGAATTTGCTAATCTGATATATTGATTTTTGTACATTAAACGTAATATGAAAACTATTTTCTATATTTTTTATTCTACTTATAAGCCTAGAGAACCACATGACCAGGTTTACTTTTGGATCTGTTTGTATTTACTGAAGTTTTATTAACACTTTTTGTCTGCTCTCTTAACCCCTTGTGCCACCCCGAGTGTTATAGAAGGATAAATCAATAATAATTATTTAAATTTTAGTAAAGAAGGCAAGCTCATATCATTTGCCATACGGGAGACCCAAAGTTCTTCAGAAGGAAAATGTGTACTGCCTCCTTTCCCACCATCAGTATGTGAGTGGATACAGCCATGATATCTGGATGCCACTGTGGACTGCATACACTGTGGATAAGCCTGTAGGTTATCAAATATTTGTACTACTCTTAAATATGGGGTCTAATGGATTAAAAATGTGGTCCATTCATCAGGAACCCTGTTCAAGATCTGGTGGATGTCCTGTGATTAAGGCTTTTGTGTCTGAAAAAGTGTCTTTGATATCATTTAGATTTCAGCCATCTTAAAATATAGTTTAGAAAAGTGGGAATGACCATTTTTTAGGGACACAAAAGATACAGGAGAATAGAGCTGCTGATAAGCTGGTACTATTAAGCCTGTTCTGTAAAAGAGCTATGCTGTCAAGACAATGCTCCACCTTGCCTTGTCAGTTCCTGTGGAAAAGCAGGCTTTGATTTTCCACATCAGATGTTTTAAGCTTACCTATGAGTACCATGATCTTTTCCCTATTAAACATCCTTTGTGCAACTCTATGAGACAGTTTGCACTAATGCATATTTCTGTATGTTCTCTGCTCTCTGTTACATGATATCATTTATGAAAAATGTATTTACAGTTGAATGAACCTCTGAATGTTCAAGGGTATGTGGCTCTGGAATAAATTGTTTGAGTTTTCAGGGTCAATAAACTAATGGACATTCATGGGTTTACTTGCCCTTATAATTTGACCCTTTTTCTAAGTTTCCTATGTTGATTCTTCTATCTGAAGAGGACTGTTATTGATGTCTATGTGATGTCTTATTTTATCAGTACAAATATGAGGAAATTATTTTAATCAAATCTATGCTGCTAAAATGTTAGTATTTCAAAAAGTTTCACTCCATATTTTCTACTGATCCTTCACTATTTGGTTGAAGGATCATTAATTCAATCCTAAGAAGGCTAAAAGTCATTTAAGCAAATGTTCATTTCAACAAGAACTGTTTATAATTCATATTTGGAGATCTGCCCTTAAAACCTTTCTCTGAAAGTATATTACCCGAATGAAAACTAGTTAATTGTGAGCATATTTTTTATGATTTTGCTTTTAAGAGATTAAAAAAGTCCCAACAGAGCTGCAGTCTTTTTAATATTGAGGTTAAAAAAAAGCTCAAAAACTTATTTAAGTTTTCAGACATTACCTTTTGTTGAAAAACAAACTCTCAGCTAGCAAAGAATCATCTAGTCCCAACCCGTCCCTGCCATGGGCAGGGACACCTCCCACTAGACCAGTTTGCTCAAGGCCTTATCAGACTTGTCTTTGAACACTGCCAGGGCTGGGCCACCCACAACTTCCCTGGGCAACCTGTTCCAGTCTCACAACCCTCACATGAAAAAATTTCTTCCTAATATCTAACCTAAATTTCCCCTCTTTCAATTTGTACCCATTACTCCTTGTCTTACCAGTACAGTTCTTGGCAAAGATCCCCTCTCTGGCTTTCCTGTAGGACCCTTCAGATACTGGAAGTGTATAAAGAAAGTTCTTGCTCAACTTAATATCTAAATTATTTTTGCAGGAGTTTCTTAGAGCAGTTTAAGCAACATTGTGGGAAGCAGTGAATGACTGAGACTGAAATATTGGAGGATATAGGTCACAGCAGATTGTAATACAATGATGTATGTTTTCTATAGAAAGAACAGGAAATAATAAATTCCATTTGTAATAGTTGTGTTGAGACACAACAATGAAAGGCTCTGAGTGTAAGAGCTCACACACTGACTCACCTTGCACAGTAAGCTGACATTATGATTTTTTTATTACATGTGCTAATCGAGAGAAATAGGCTTTGTAAATTATAACACCTGTGGAAGCACAGAAGGCTAGAGCTAATGCCTTTGATTGTAAGATTTGGCTGTAATACTTGGGAAAGACAGAAAATTGCACTTTCTACAGAGTTTTTATTGCATCCTGGGTTAATTATGTTTGGATGCAGCCTGTGCAGTGCTTTACACAATTAGTAAGACAGGCTATGTCTTATCATTATGTAGTTATAAAGAAGGACTTAAACAGTAAACTAGGCAATGCAGGCTGGAGTTTGGCTGGTTTTGTGTGATTTGGAAGTTTTGAAACTTGATGAATAACATACACTTGCAGATCTTAAGTAAATGATGTCAGATAGCATTTTGGTTACTTAGTATTCTCGGGAATAAGGAAAATTTAAGATTGGAGGGCATTTGTTTCCTTAAGCTTTTATACTCATCTGCCAGGGAAGAGGGCACATTTTCTTGCAAAAAGACAAGCACTCTTGATGGGGGCTGAATTTGACATAAGAGACCACAGCAGATGCTTGAATTCTGTCATGTAATGCAAATAACTCATGCTTCTTGCCATTAATTACCAGCTCATCAAAAAACAGTAACCCACATCAAAAAGGACAATTCATGATGTGATAGGCACAGCCGCTTTTTAGTTTTAACTTTTTTCTTCAGGAGACATTTTGATTCTTTGACCTGAAATAGAAGGAGCTGAATTGGTGATGAATGTTTGGTGGTTTTTTTTGACACATGATCTGTTCAGGAGTCAAAGGAAGATTTTTGTCATCTTTTATAATTCATTTCATATGGTATATATGTTTTCCATTAACATACAGCCTGACCATAATATGGCATCTACTTGAATTCTGATAAAAGTAACTAAAGGAATTAAATTGAGGCGTACAAAAAGGCATGAGATGAAAATTCCAGTTCTTTATTTTTGCTTGGTTTTAATGGATCAAAATAAACGATGTACTGAAAATCAAATTAGATGTTTAACTACTGTTAAGGTATAAAGCAAAATATGTTCCATTCTTACCAAAATGAAAATAAGTTCCATGTAAAAGAGGATGAAAAAAAAAGTTAAACACAGAAAAGCATATTCAGATGATTTAATATTATTGGAAGATTATGAAAAATTGTGTAGAAAAGGTTACAGAAAAAAAAAGTGAAGGTTATATTAAGAATTATACTCATCAGAATCACTTTTGGGCAGATCTTAGCATGTTAGCATGTTTTGGTGAAGTTAATGAAGCTAGTAAAATGTACTAAATTTACTGTGGATTTCTTTATCTGTAACTCTTCAGCAGCACAGATTCTTACAGACCATCCTCAGGTGCCAAGATGAGGTGATAGTGTCATTTTTATATACTAGCTGCTTTCCAGGAGGATGTGACATTGAGTTTGTTTCCAGAAATATGTAGAAGTGACGAATGAGTCAAATGTGTAATCTGTTTTTGCCTAAGGTATAACCTTATTTTGCTGCTGCAGTTTTACATGGTTCATAAGGATTTCCCTGAATTACCCAAAAACAGAAGAAAAACACTACCCAGAAAACATTAGTGTCCATTACTTGCATTGACCTGATTCACTATGAAAATAGGAGGAGATTCAATGAAGTCCATTCTAGAAAGTTAAAACCATACAAAGCATTGGTTCAGCCACAGCCGTGGGTGTAATACTTTTTTTTCCTTTTCACAGGAAAACACATCTCCTCTTCCTCCCACTGTTTCAGACTGTCTGCGGCCTGATGTTAGAATCCCTGTTGCTTGGAGCCAAAATTGTTCTGACTACCCAGAAGGGCTGACCTTGACCCGCGGTTTCCTCTATCCTCCCAGTGAGCATGGTTCTTTTTATAGAGAGACCTTAGAAAGTCTTAATCAGCTGGATGTGGGTTTATGTTTAAACATATACCCAAACACCAAAACAAACTTCTTTGGATCAGCATGTTGGGCAGAAAAAGGTTTCCAGTGTTTGCAGACTGACCAAAAGCAGGGCAGCTGCTACTTGTATCTAAATATTTTCGGTTTAGAACATTTAAGGTTTTTTTTAAAAGATGGAACAACTTGAATGATGAAAACTGGCTGGAATGATGTAAAGACTGGAAAGGCTGTCCCTCTTCCTCTGCATAAATATTAATTTCCTATTTTCAAATCTGATAATTATTATTTATTGAACAGATTGTACAAACAAATTTGGGGATATGTTTGCAGTAGGATCATACACTCATGCTCAGTTGTAAAATGTAATTGAATTACATATACCTACAATTCATAGTGACATATGAATCAATTTGTCTTTGTGTAGTATTCCATTAATTTATATTTTGGTCTTTTTATATAGACTACAATTCATCTGACCTTGAACAGTATGATGCCTTACTCACCAGCAATATTGTTCCCATGTATAAAGCTTTCAAAGGTAGGTTGCAAAATTTTGATTCGTTATGATTAATTTTCTGTAATTATGGTTCTGGATTTGATAAAGCTATCACAAGAATTTAAAACATTAATGCATGGCCTGCTGTATATCCAGATGTTGTGAAAATATACTTAAAATTTTTTAAAAGTAGATGCTTGAAAATTTAAAACACATTTATATGGAGTTTTTTTCTGAATACAGTCCCATCTGATTTCTGCTTATCTCTGCTTACCTGTTTGCTTTTGAGTTTGCTCTTCAATTTTCCCTTGGGAAAATGCTCAAGGTGAATGAAAATGGCACTTTTTCTTTTTGCAAAATCTGAAGAGAAGACTGCAACAATATTAATCTTAAAATACTCTTTCTATAATAGATATTTTTATTATACAAGTGTGGTAAGCGACATTATCTCTTCCCATCCAACCTGAGTCATACTTGTTTGTAATCACTGATAAGAAATTTTCTGGAACTGCTTATGATCCTGTTTTACTGTTAGACCTAGGTTCATTTTCTTAAAAAATGGATAAAAAGAGGAATTGTGTAAGGAAAAAGCTGGGGAAACACCAATTATGTAACTATCTTTCTAGTACATTCAGACCTCATTTATTCATTCACTCATATAAAAAACAGAGATCCAGAAGACCTGAGTGTCTTTAATCTTCCAAGTAAATCAAAGACTGTGAAAAATCCAATATTTCAAAGAATACTACAAGAAGTTACTATAGACCATAAACAACAGGTAAATCAAGAGGACATGCCCTCAATGCCCCAAACCCATTAGGTTTTTTTGCCATGCCAGTTGTAAATATTTGAATAGTCTCACCAGCTTATATCCTACAAATTGGTTTTTCTCAAATGACACCTGTGAAATTGTCTAGTGATGTTTGATATGCGTTCTGTACAGTTAAACTAACCAGTGAATATTCCTCTAACAAAACCATTATGTCAGTTCCTCCTATTTGACACACTGCAGGTACAGGCATATCAGCCAGAGATTAATGATCTCCCAGCTGTAGGTTTGTAGCTTCAGCTTTAGATTGCATCATTATACACTCCAGTGGTGCAATTTGCCTTGCAGGGCTATAATAGTATTTACCATGCCTCTTTCAATGGCAGGTGAGAGTATGTCCCTTCTGATGAAATCCAAATTTTGTGTAACAAAGAGTTGATTTTATGAGCTGTTTAGGTACAAACTTTTTATTATTAATCTACAGGGAAAACACAAATATATTATTTTTCTTCAGTGGTGAATTTACCTTAAATTTATAATTATTTTGCTTTTATTTTCTTTTTATGACAGACATATGGGACTATTTCCATAATGAACTTCTTCAGAAGTATGCTAGAGAAAGGAATGGGGTAAATGTCATCAGTGGACCAGTGTTTGATTACAATTATGATGGCCATTTTGATAGTCCTGATGAAATTAAGCAGTAAGTACATGGAGAAGTCAAACTCTATGCAATTTCCACTGTGTTTCCACCCAAGCAAACTATTATTTAAAAAGACCAAGAAACAAGTATCATGGAGAAATGCAGTATTCTCTTTATAATCCTACATCCACTATTACTCATACGTCCGGAAATGCTCTTGCAAAGAGATACAGTACCACAGAAGTTGAAGTAAGGAGTAAAAATGCGGTGCAGTGACATGTGTATCTCTATACACTTGCACAGACACAGACTAGTGATTAGTTTCCCGAGATAATGCCTAGATTTTAAATTTTGGGCCCCTGCAACAGAAATACTGGGAGAATATATGACACTTAAACCTGCAGAAGACATGCTTAATCATGATTTTTCTCCCTTGCATGCTGTGCTCACTCACCTGTTCATTGTTTCTTCATACTGTCTCAAACTGATGTATTTCATCAAAGGTCAGCTTTGAGTGTTTGCTGTAACTGAATTGCAATAATATAATTGCAATAATAATAATAACTGGGAATGCAAAATGTAACATTCCTGAGAGGTACCTTTGCATAGCTATGGCTTACTCAGCTCACTTCGACATCTGACATGTTTGAGGCACACATAAAAGATAAAGACCAATTATTTATGTCAATGATTAAGGACAGAAGGAACTAAAAACAGAATTAGTGCAACAACTTAGATTAGGGAATATGCCTTGTCAGAGTAAGAGCATTTATGGAGTAGAAAGGTGCTGGGAAATCTGCACAGTTGAGTCTCTCACTGGAGATGTTTTATTCAGACTAGACTTGACCACATCTATTAAAAATGGTTTGACAATGGGAAAATCAGCCTGCCACGTAGTAGAAGGGTGGAAGGGAGGAGAAACTACGACTTCCTTCCAAGCAGAATGCTGCAATACCCAGTTGACCACATAATGCTGCCTCCAGTTTGGAATAAGCATGTTTTAGTCAGTGTGGTTAGGTGGTCATATAAAGCAGTGTAATAGTTTCAGTGATGGTGTTTTGTTCAATACTGAACAAAAAAGCTTGGGAAACATTCAGCTCCTTATCAGCTTATACACAAGAGTGACCATGTTTGCAGAATAGTCAGAAAAGGGCAGCAAAGACCTTTTCAACTGAGTATCCTAAACTGGTTTCTACAGCACACAGCCACAAGTCATCACCATTCTGGCATTTCTCAATAGCAAGGAGTCAGAAGTTAATTTTCTCATCACTCTTCTTCAATTCATGTGGTTGAAATTCTCAGTATAATGAAGGGCAAATATGATGCTCTATTCTGACTCTTCCAGATGTAGAGATCTCTGCCTTTGGCAAACTAGGGTATTGACCATGTTAAGCAGTCATGTATCAGTGGGACTGCTTGTAGCAAACAGAATTATCCATGTATGTTTGGCTGTTAAGGTTAGGCTGTGTATCCCATCAGGTATTTTTTTCAATTATAAAAGAAATTGAAGTCATATAGTATTGAAAGATATATGCTGATAAGTTCTAAAAATTTCTAATTGCATCTGTGATTTTAATACTTGATATCTCAATAAATGCTTGAAATAATGTTTTTTAGGTATGTAAATAATACAAAAATCCCTGTCCCAACCCATTACTATGTGGTTCTGACAAGCTGCAAGAACACATCCTATACTCCACTGAACTGTTCAGGGTCCTTGGATGCTTTGTCTTTTATCATTCCTCATCGACCTGATAACACTGAAAGCTGTGCTGTAAGTATAGTTCTACATTCCTGTGTGTGAATGAGCTTTGTGAACTGATTCCCATTGGAATCTAGTCATCCAGAGAATCTTTGTTAAATTAACTCATTCCCCATGAGCTGAGAGTGAGTTGAGAGTTAAAGCAGTCACCAGAAGAGCAAGGAGCTCCAGGAGAGGTAGCTGGAAACTAAGGAAGAAGAAAGGAAGGTTTGATAAGAGGACTGGGAAATGCTGAGGAGGGCTGAGAACAGCAGAACAGGCATCAGGGAGATATTTTTATGGAAGACTGCAGGATAAATTTACTCCAGAAGTATCAGGGGACTTTGAGTGTTATTCCCTTCAGTTGCTAGAAAATTCCTCCAATCATTTATTCCACCTCTATGAGAAATTACACAGCAGGCATTTGGATTGGTGGTCCTGCAGTTAAAATTCATACTTGAATTAAATAAAATCTCTGTTTACCAGTAACATTGTAATTCTTATGTCTTGTAGCAAACAAAATAAATTATCCAAGTCTAATATGTATTGTTGAGGCAGCTGAGTGTCTATTCCACAAACTCTGGGTTGCAGAAGATTCCTTAACTCAGTGTATATATTGCACAAGTAGAGCTGCACAGACTTGAACTGGCCCTCACAGACAGTTTTTAGTTTATTTATATCTTGGAACTCATAACTCCTGACAGGTGCAAGTTTGCCCTACTTGGAAACAACTTCTGTGTCTCCTCATTGGCAGTGTGGATAATCCACAACTTCCCAGTGAGATCGTTTTAGTAGTTGAGGGTTGTCTAATAATTAGAATGAATTAGGCTTTATACTTTAGAAATTGACTGTCATTTCTAAAGTTTAGCAATAAACCTCATATATCTTTACACTTTATATTCATCATATTCTTGCAGTAACATACATTTAATGGATTATTTACATCAGAAGCACACTATTAATGAAAAAGCAAATTACCATCTGTTTGCGAAAAGCCCTTGTAGTAAAAGAATAGAAAATAACTTTTTTGATTGATTACTGGTTACATTTTCATTGTTTTCCTCATCTAACCAGCAACGATTGCTGCTGTCCAGCAATGAAGACTAAGCTGTTCTAAGGACTTTTTTTGGGTTATCAGGTGCCTGTTGCTTGACTGGCCTGGGTAGTGCAGCTAAGTTGTACTGTAGCTAAAACTATCCTTACTTGTGCGTTTGAAACGACTCATATATTTCGTAGTTAAAAGTCACACTTGCCATTTCAGCATAATTTTTCTTCTCTGTCACTTTGGAAGTGACAGAGAGGTGAGTAGAAGGGACATCCATTTGATTCTGTTTAAATGAGATCCCTAAAAGCAAGGTTGTAAAGATGCCTAGGAAAGCCGCAAAGAAGTTTTACAAACTGGGGGCCCTTATTCTGTCAAGCCAGGTCAAACACTGGTAACTGCCTAACACTGCCTCCAAGCAACAGACAGCCTTTATGTGTTTGAACATTGTTCTTGTTTGTTTTGACAGGAAAATAAGACGGTTTCTGAATGGGTTGAAGAAAGAGTTCAGGCTCATTCTGCACGTGTTCGGGATGTGGAGTTGCTAACTGGGCTTGACTTTTACCAGGAAAGAAATGAAACCGTCTCCGAGATCTTACGGCTGAAGACATTTTTGCCAATATTTGAAACTGAAAGTAACTGATTATCTTTGAAAAAAGTGTCAGTGTTTGGAAGAAAGAAAATTGAAGTGATTTCACTTTTTTCCTTGCCCAAGTATATGGGAGTATTTTTCAAATTTGTGTTTTTCAGTCAAGTGTTTTGTGACAATAAAATTTGAATAACAACTATGCATAAAATTATCTAAAGTGAATTAAATCATCATTGTTGAGCCAGGCTGTCAAAATACAGAACATATATTTATTATGCAAAAACTAACATATGATATTACTTTAAAAATACATGGCCTATTATATATGATATTATATATATAGTAGTAGTAATGATTAAATAAAAATGCAAAAGGAACATATTTTATAGTGCAGAGACACCAGAATTGTAAATTGTATATAAAATACTTCTACAATGGAGCTGAAAAATGAAACAGTTTGAGAGGAGTTTCTGTGTTTTTCCCTTGTGTTTATCAGAAGGGTTATGGGTCTCTAACACTAGCATGTCCTGAAATGTACTGATTTTCTCTTTCTCACCAATTAATTCACATAGAAACATAGTCAGACTCAAAAAGGTTTGTATGTAGCACAAGTGATCCTCACCTGTGTTTTCCACTTGGGTTAATTCATTATTCTAGTAACAAGTAAAGTGAAGTTAGTAAATGAGCTATATTCTGTACCCTTTGGAAATCTTAAAACAATCTGAACATGAAGAGGTAAAAGAAATGTTCTACACAGAAGAATTTCGTCTTGATATTTACCTGTATTTGCAATGGTTTCCAAATGCCTGGCAATAGCAAAATTTAATTATAGGCACAGCGGGGGCATTTTAAAGAAACATGTCAAAGTGTGTTTCAATCTATAAAACTAACTGTGGACTGAAGGAGGTATGTCTGTTTAAGGAAGGAAGATTTAACGTTTCAACCTTTTCTGCACAAAATTCCAAACCCACAGTTTTTTTTGTCCCCCAAGTCTTAGATGATCAGTGTATGCCCACGCACCAGACAGAGTTTAGCAATACTGATCTTAAAATCACCATGTGGGACCAAGCTGAATGTAAAGATTTTTATGTCAGTTAAACCATCACACCATCATGGAGTTGTAGTTCCACCACCCTACAATGTTGTGGCATCTAAATCTGCCCACCTAAATAAGAGACTTCTGCTAAACTGCCCCAATTAAGAACACATCTCGTTTTTTACTGCATGGTAAATCATACCCTAACTCTAGTAAAAAAAAAAAATCTGCACTCTTACTGTAAAAGAGATGGACAAAAGAAGAGTGATTGAATGTATAAAATGGATTTGGTTTATTTTACTCTGAAATGCTGAGAAATTCAAAAGTCAAAGTAAAACCAAATAGAAAATAACACAAAATTAACACACAATATTTAGTTTAAAAACATAATCCTTCTTTGTTAACCACTCTGCTTTGTCGTGAGATCTAAAAAAATGATGCTGTTTCTGAATATTTCAAACTTCTGTTTCCTAGGGGATATGAGTATAGTTTTCCCAAATTGGTAAGCCCTTTTTCTCTGTATTTTTCAGTTTTGAAACTCTCAAAGCTGAAGTGGAATAGGCACAAATTAATCTACTGACTGTAAAAGCAGATGTTGCCAAGTCTCAGCTCTCAGAGACACCTTACTTGTGACAATTAAAAATGTAAATTCTGTAAAACGGGATTTTCCATAGACTATTAGTGAAGCTGAGAAACTGAGTGCTCCTGTAGACATCGAAAGTCTGAACTCTGGAGGACCTTGTTGTTTCCCTCTCTTATGCTTGGGTCCTTTTAAGTTTTAGAGTATTAGAAACAAACCTAAGCAGATAGAGAAATTTGGCACTACCTATATCCAGTCTTTTCTCTATAGCAAGGCAGAGTAATAATGAAAGAAAGTAGGCAAGGGAAACAGCCTACCCTGCTCCAGAAAAGGCAGAGTAAGGAAAAGCTTAACTGATGTTTTTTTAGTAAGTGCTACTGTTACCCTAACACCACACCCTGGCTCTGTGAGACTGTCAACATACAAAACAAATCTTTTTTTGTTCACTTAATATTTATTATAGAGACCGCTGGCTTTTTGTCAGTACCCCTCTGAAGTACCTTCAAAGCTGAGTGCAGGCATTGAAGTGGCAGAAAATACCATTTACTGTGGACATCCTCCCTTAAGGGAAATAGTATCAATGGATATATATAGAAAGACCTGTTTTTAAAATTACCTCCTGCACTGGTCCTGCAATATTTGTACATAGGATGACAAGATTTTTCATATGCAACACATGCAATTGTGTTCGTAAGTACAGACTTTTTTCTATCCTAACTACCATTTCTGTGCAGTGGGGTAGTTACTACCTCTGGGTGAAAAGCTGTCAACAGGGAGGCAAGCAAATCTGTCATGCCTCTGGACCCAAAAAGTGGAAAGTGGAGGGTCAAAAGTGTCCTCTTAGAGCAGAACTTGCATGTCCCATCACAATTTCCCTGGGGAGGGAGAAGTGAAGACTACTGGAATGACTTTCCTTACCATAGTCTAAAAGTGGCAGGAAATACAAATCTTTCCCAGACACTGAAACATGAACCAAAGATCAAGAGTGTCCTCTGAAGGATGAAAAGTGTTGGGTGGAATTCAGCTTGGTATTAGCCAGGGTCAGGCGTTGGGACAGCTATGGGTTTGGCATTAACCAGACTTAAAGCAGGAGAAGTGCCAAGGACACCAGTTGCTTATGAATGTACATTAAGGAGATTTGGCAACTGAGGTGTCCCCTGCTCGCTGTCCAGGAAGCTCAGCCACAGCCTGTTTTGCCTGTAATGGTTGGGAGTTGGAAGGAGAGTGAGTGCCTCTTAAGACTGGCTGCAAAGAAGTGCATTTCTCCAGGTCTTATCCTAAGTGAGAGAAATGTGGCTGGGAGGAAGAGTACTTTGGCTTTCCAGAGGCTTTCCAAGGAAAGACAAAATCGCAGAGCATTTTTTGGTGTCTAGCTTGCCTCTTTATCAGTGAGTCAGATTTCTTCCTATCAGATGGAACAACTCTCTAAAGGGATGTGTGGTTTTGTACAAGATGAGGGACTGTACAGAGTGGTGTTACAAGCCAAGAGGCCATAGCTGGATAAGTGAACTTTGACCCCTTTGTGACTTCAGTGGGATCAACAGTTCACAAACAGATCTGCCAACCATACTAAATCCAGCTGTGCTTGCAAAGCACACAGAAAAGGTAACTGAGTTTAAAAATATCATGACTGTCTATGGTGCCATATAGCTGAAATAAAAATGAGCTCTAGGTCTGGCTCCACATTTTGATGGGAGCATGAGCCAAAGTTAAGTTCTGTAAATTCCTTAAATCAAACCCCCCAGTTTTTCTTCCCCTCATTCTGTCCTTTCAGTAACTTGTGTTTTTCTAAGCCAGCTCCAGAAAAGATATCCACAGTAATTCAGGAGGATTTCTGAATGCCTACAAGGTCTAGGTATAGGGTAAGATGGAGGCAAAACCTGAAAAGACATGTACGTAACTTGAAGGTTAGTCTAGATGCATTTTACAGATCACTGCAAACATAGTGGATCTTAATATACCAAAGCTTTTTTCTTATGTTTAAGCTGAATTTCCTGTGTTTCAGTTTTTGTCCATTGCTTCTTGTCGTGTCACTGGGTACCCCTGAGAACAGCCTGACTCCATCTTCTTTGCACTCTCCCTTCAGTGCAAAGAATAAAACTCACCCTGGGTCTTCTCTTCTCCAGGATGGCCAGTCCCAGCTCTCTCCCAGGGACTCCCAGTCTCTTTTCTTGTAGAAAAGATAATCCAGTACTTTAATCACTGTAGTAGCCCTTCAATGGACTTTCTCTCCTAAGTCTGCACTGGGCTCCTGTATTGAGGAGTAAAGAATTTAACCCGGAACTTCAGGTGTGACACCACCAGTGCTGAATAGAGGCAAAGGATCATTTCTCTTGACCTGCAACACGCCTCCTAATACAGCCCAGAGTATCACTGGCCTTCCTTTCCCCAAGGGCACATTGTGTCCCTTCAACTTTGTGCACGAGGACCCCCATGTCCTTTTCTGCCAGGCTGCTTTCCATCTGGATGGCACCCAACATATGCTGGTGTCTGGAGCTGGGTGCTCAGACCTCTGCACTTCCCCTTGCGGAACTTCATGAGGCTCTTGTCAGCACATTTCTCTAGCCTGTTGAATGCAGCATGACGTTCTGGTGTTACAATCACTCTCCCCAGTTTGGTGTCATCAGCAAACTTGCTGACCCATCTGATAATGTTGGACACTACTGGAGGCAGTATAGGCCTCTAGTGACCACTCAGCAATGGGAATGCCTCAAAGGTCCAAGGCTAAGATATGCACTTTTTCAGGAATGCTTTTTGAAGCCAATGGATTTTATATATTGCTCTGATTTTTTTCTAAGTGGAAGAATACAAGCCCGTTAATCTGTAGGCTGGATAAAAGTTTTCTTGTAGTCCTGCAGTTCAGATATGTCAGACTTTTTTGTATGAGTAGTTTAACACTCATCAGCACAGATGAAAGCTGTCAGTCAACTGTAAACATAAAAAACTCAATTTGATCAACCAAAAAAACCTTTTCATTACAACCATGGGAACTAACAACCTTTCTGTCCTTCTCTTATTATCATATACAGGTCATATCACTGAACTCTCTCCCTCAAATCTCAGGAGTAACCAGCTCTTCCAGGGAAGAAGGAAGATTTATGGGGAATTGCTGAGAAAAAACATTTTCAAAAAGAAAGCTCTGTTTGCTTTTCAGCCAAGCTAGTGAATGTAGTTTCCATCAATTCAGCTGTGCTTGTTTGGACTTTTTCCTCATTCTTATTTGTTGTCAGGGGAAAAGCTGAGAGAATTGTGTCTAGCTACCAAAACGACATCTGTGAATACCATTTCTATCATCTCTAGAACATTTGAAGGATATTCCCGTCAGCCAAGAATGCAAAACACGATTCAGAAATGATACTAAGTTTTAATTTCTCATTATGAATTTCTCCTTCATTTTAGGGGAAATGGATGTCTTTTCTGCATCTGGGAACACATTTTTGTGAAGGAGCACATTCCAAAGAGGTTAGTTTGCAGCACTCCTTTCCACTCTTCCCCAAGGGGCATTGGCCGCATCTTTTCACCTCACTAGTTGACATTCTTTTTAACTTTGTTCAGGTCACAGATGCTGGATATCTTCCTAGCACCGTTAAGCATTCCAGATCAGTCTTCAGATGCAAAGAAGAAGAAAGTCAGGAAAAAAACACTGTCTGAATGCAGAAAAAAACAGAATATTGAATTTTTTGTTCCTTGATATTTTTAAAAGCTTAACTGCGGACCCATGGGAAAGGTGAGTTCAAGTGGTTGCTTACTCTAATTCTTTCCACAGAATGAGAAATGTTGCCTCATTTCCTTTATTCAGTTATGAGTTAGATTGCATTTTATGTGGTATGCAACTCAGTCTTATGAGTAGTACAAAGTTTTGGGAGCAGTTTAGCTGCATAGGCTGAAGAAACACACATGATATGAGCTCATATTTGCTTCAGTAAATTTTAATTTTGTTACAGAAAAATTTAGTTTGTGAACATTTCAAACAATTTTCAGGTGCCATTTGGTGTATTAAACTTGGTTTTGGTGGTTTGTGGTGGTTTTGCTTTTGGTGGAACTAATTCCCTGTAACCTTGATTCCTAAAGGTAGTGTCAGACAGAGTGACAGCAAACAGGATGCTGTCTGGTGGGAAAGGAGGTGGCAGGGAAGCATGTTTCTAAAACGACTGGTGATGTTTCCTTAGGAAAATGTGGGCTGTGGAGGGCACAAGGACTGGTCAGTGACTTCTCTTTGTAGTTGACCTATAATATTGGGTAGAAAGAAACCGCCTGAGTTCCTGTTTTTTTGGTGTAGCCTGTTCCTGGCTGTGTCTGCTGTCTAACATCTTTCCCATAGTTCCTGCTCATCACATCTCTTACTCCAATCTGTGTTTGTCTATTCCCAGCCCCAGTCATGTTTCTCCCCATCATTTGTGTCTCAGTGTGATCTTTGTCTTCTCCAGCTGTTGCCACTTGCAAGGAAAGAAGTCTCAACTCCTTTCTCCAGCTTGGCCCTTAGCATATGGCTCCACTGCTTCCTTTGCCAACCATGCTTCCTAAACCATTAATTTGGAATAATGCCACTATGTGAACTAGTTTCATGCTGAAATAGTCTTTGGGACTGTGATCACTGCCACCCATGCTTTCTCAGACCAGAAATCAGATTGCTCCTGCAACTCAGGATTTTCAGAAAATTTAGCTTAGAAGTGATAAATTTAGTTATTGAAATAATACAGTTTCTGATGAAGGAATAGAATGAGCTATGGGAAGCCCAGAAATAAACATTTTTCCATTACAAAAAAATTTTACATTTTATGATAACATGTATGGCATCATAACTGCTCTCTGAGGTACAGATTTAACTTAATGTACTTGTGTAAAGACCCTTAGATAGAAAATTTCTGTTGGTCTGAATGACTTGTTTCACAACTTGTAAGTAAACATGTAAAAACATGTAAAAACAACTTTTAAGTAAGCATGAGAAATGCTACAAAACTGTATGCGTTACAGAATTTTATATAGTTTTTCTTTTAATGTATTCCTCACAAGGAAAATGCTTAAGAGAAATAACACAGCGGAAATGTTATCAGTGGTACTGCCAACTGTTCTGTTATTAAAAGCTACCAAGTATTAGCAAAAAAGTACATAAAAGCAATGTGAAAGCTTTATATAGGAATAAAAATGGAACAAAATATTTTTGTAGCTCACATAATAAGCAGTGTGTATTTCAAAGCACAGGGAGAAATTGCTACCTGCTGTTAGGTCAGTTATGGAAAGTGCCTTCTTTCCCAGTTATAAATAACTAATAAACCTTAGGCATAATGCTGCAATATTGCTTGACAAATTTGCTGATTTGATTGCTGTAAAAATTGGCACCTCTTGAAACACAATTGATACATGACATAAAGTCAAAAGAAAATCTGAATAATTCAGGAACTTTATGAAACCCACTGTAAGAGAGACTATATTTCTTCACAGGAATTAATTTTCTATTTTCTATTACATGTTTCTCTACTGTGATTAATGCAGAATAACAGCACTGTAAAATAGCACTGAACAAAGTTTGTTCTGGCTGAAGCTTCTGCTTTATGAATCACTGAATCCACAGTCTACTTCTTGTCCAACCAAGCTGCACAGCTATTCTGGACAGCTATAGCATGGGATAATGACATATGGGACATGACACATCAGTGTCTTGTTTGTGCTCAAGGTTTTTCCTGTGTGACATCTTGGTTTGTTTACTGAGGTTTGAGGTTAAACTGAAGAAAACTGATTTCCTCCTGGTCTCTGATAATCCATTTGCTTTTTAACTGCTCAGTGTCCTTTGTGAACTACTGTCAACTTCTACTCATTGCTTTGAATGCAAACGAGGTGTTCCATGTGTATTGGTGTTTATACAGCCACAGGGGCTTGGCTGCACTGAGGAACTGTGGTGATACCCTTGTGGGCAAGCAGAGGAGAGGAAATAAAGAATGGCATACTTTCTTCTTCAGATATTAATTAATTCTGAATGGTTTCACATATAGCTACTTATGGGTTTGGCCAGGTCAGAGCAGGGGGCACAAAGATTTTGTGTAGACCTGGGATGACCATCAGTGGCAGTGGAACTTCCAATAAAATGGTCTTAGTCATCCTGAAGCCAGTACAGAGTGCACACAAGGCTTCAGAAGACTGTTAGGTAACAGAAAACTTGCTTCAAAGTGAAAAAGAGTGTGGCTGCCGCTGGTGACACCTCCTGTCCTGGATTGTCAGTTGTCAGTTGCTAAACAGCTTGACAAATAGTGATCCACAGGGCCTTAAGAGGTGGTTGTTGGAGGCAGAAAAGAGTCAAGCTCATGTAAGGCTGGTGAATGCATGTTAATGATACATTTTTGTTGTTTTTAGTACAAGAAAGGGGCTCCAAATATAAGGGAATGTTGTAATTCCAGTTAGGTGTGAGGTGATTTCATTTTGGAGCAAAAGCAAAGGAAGGCTCTGATATCATATGGAAAATTTAATCCCTATATGATTACCTACTTCAATCTCTTCCCAAACACTAAGAGATTTTAAAATCTTTTCTTGTTTAGCAAAGCAAAACCACAACCAAAACCAGAGAGGAGATAAACCACTCTTTCTAGCTGTATCGTTAGGAGTGATAGTAGTGATGAATGGGAAAGAAAGAAAAAAAAGAGTCATTTATAGTACAGAGAAATGTTAGCACCAAATAATTATAATGACACATAAATTTGCCAGCAGTAGATTCCAACTGGAAATCAGGAGACAGATTCTTACCAGTAAGCTACTGGAACAGCTTTTCTATGAAAATTGCAAGGGGTGAACAGAAATACTTTAAAGGAAAGAGCTTGTTCAACCTCTGAATCAACCTGAATCACATGGTTACCCATGACAGCAGGCAACTGCCTCAATGACTCAGTTGGCCCTGTGTTCTTTGCCTCAGTGAATAATGATTAAGTGAAAGGAAAAAAGAGGCATTTTAACTTTAGAAAGGTAATGCAAGACCTGTTTGACTGAGACAGTGATTAAAGATGTTTAACAGAGATTAACACCTCGAGTCCTTGCCAACCAGTAACTTGAGAAACTTGCCTGCATTTTCGCAATTTAAATAAAAATTATCTGTGCAGCCAGGATTTGTATGAGCACTGCTGGTGCTGCCATTTCATCAGTCCTAGCTCATGCTCTGCTTTGACTGCTTGTGAATCATATTCTTGAACATGTGGATAGGAAAACCATATTCCCTACTTGCTTTACTTCCAGCTGTGTTTGTGAGGTTGGGAAGAATGACAAGAGACGTCATGCTGAGCCAGAAAATGTCTGTACAAAGTGCTTTTCACTAGCTAGGGGGAAAAGGGCATGGATAGGGTTTGTCAGAAAAAGCTTAATAAAACTTATTGGGGTTTTGGTGGTTTTTTGGTGTTGGATTTTTTTTTTCTGGATGAATTTGTCAGATCCATGAAATTAAATAATAGTTTTGCACAGTCTGAATTTGCTTTCAGTGGTGTACCAATACAGCCTTGTCAGCCAAACAATTTTCAGAACAAGGTTAGATGCCAACACATCATCTCCATGACTTTTTCTCTCAGGCTTCTCCTGAGCTGACAAACAACCTGAACTCACTGAAACCGGGCTGACAGCCGTATTGCTCCATGGCCTGCTGAGGTGACAAAATCCAGAGCTGGAGCAGCTTGCAGGCATGAACTTGATGCCAGATTTTGTACAAATTGAGTGAGTGTCTTAATAACTAATCTGCTATTTGTTTTGTTGTTTTTCTGTCTGATGTGTCTCCACACCTGAAAGATGACTCTGACCTGGTGCAGAATGTGAGAGGTTTTGAAGTCCTAAAAATTCCCTGAGGGCAGGAAATTTTTTTCCAGCACAGCATTTCTGCCATGACTCTCCTCTTCAGCACATCCAAAACTCATGCTGTTCTCCTTGCTTGCTTTGCCAAAATCCTATTCCAACTCCTCATAAGAAAAAGATACATGAATTTTTGTTGGAACATATACTGAGACTGGGGCAAGGCAGCCTGGCTAAAAGGAAAGCAAGCACATGATGGAGGATGTGGAGGTCTGCTCAGAAACTTTCATGTCAGAGAAGGTGTCTTGCAGGTCATTTCTATTTATACTACTGAGAGCAGTCAGAAGATAGAGAAGAACTGCAAGAAACCAAAGGCAATTAAATGTATTAAATTTCCTAGTTGTGAGATATGATGACTGAGTGACTATAAGGTGGCTATCATAATAGCTGGGTCCCTACATCTTTTGTTATTTTGGATGCAGGATGCAGCAGCTGAACATTATTCATCAGCATCATTACTTCATTAGTGACAAAAAACAATATTTAACTCTTGTCCTAGGATGCTGGACAGTGAAAAGGCCAGCCTGTCGTTTGCAGACGCCCAGAGTAGCTGAAAAAAAATTCTACCTTTCCAACCACCTTTTATTTGTCATGGGGATACACAATGCATAAGATAAACACCAGCTGCTGATATCTAACCTCAGAAAAAGATCAGAGTGTAATTTTTTATATGCTTGATCTGATGCATGAGGTAAACTGATAGGCTGAGGCTTTGGATTTTTATACCATAAAGAGGAAGAATGATCAGATTTACTGCCTTGTACCTTTTAACCTTAAAAATGTTACTCTAAATTCTTTTCATGTAAACCATACAAGTATTCAGTATTTATGTAGCTCATAGGGTACAATCAATGCTTAGTTATTCCTGTTCTTCACATAAAACTTGGAAAAAGATTGATGTGTGGCATGTACTTTGAGGCTTTAAGCTGACATACGGAAAGAAGCATAGTAATGTCTTCCTTGCACCCTCAAAACTCATTCCATTAATATCTCTCTCCCATTAATCAGTGGAAAATCTGAAAAATAAAAGTACTTGCTAACATGTAGGTTTTCGTAAACAAAGTACAGGTTGGATGGAGTACAAGGGCAACAGCACTGCTGGGACTGATCATCAGTGTTTGGCATTCATCCCCCCTTATTACCTGGTGCCAGCTGATTAGTTCTTTTTTTGAACTGGTAGTTGTGATAAGAGACCAGATCACAGTGTGTGACACAGGGAGCCCCAGGTGTTGGTTCTGTGAGAGTCAGCCTCCTTATCAGGTTGGTCTTCCTGATTGATCTCAGGTTGTTGAGTTGGATTTCTTCCTGAGAGACATGGAAAGTGAGAGGCTTGGGGCTCCTGTACTATACATTGTGCTAATAAAGAGGGATGTTACAAGAGCCAGAGGAAATGTTGCTGTGAGTTATCAGGCAAAGAAACTATAACATGTTGTCTACATGGAGAAACAATCTGTGTTGTTTCTGTGGAAAAGTTAATCTGCATTTACTGAATCCTTTTAGAAACTCTCATTGCTCTCTAAGAATGCCAGGAAGAACATGGAGCTATGCCCACTGTTTTTCTTGTTTCATAATTCTTTGTACATGATCTGAAAGCTCATGGGGCATGGTGGATTGCTAAACCAGAAGAATATGGGCAATGGTTTCTGACTCTCAATTAAAGCACATCGTTACTTCATCTTGAGGAATTGGTTGCCCTACCCCTCTTCTCCATGGAGAGCAATGAAAAATATACTCTTGACCTCTTTCTAAATAGGCTAGATTAAAACCAGATTTTGAAGTTCAAAACATAAATTCTCATTTAGCTCTTTGTTTAGCAGTTCTAACTGTGTGTAACAGGCTATCACTATGAGCTGTTGGTGAACACTACTGTGATTATCAACACTAAACACTTCTAAAAGGGTAACTAACAGAGAAGTACCTTAGGACAAATGCTGTACCATCTTCAAAATGCCAGCAGTCACCACTGTTCATATGCTCCCTCTGCAAATTATCCTGCAGCTCAGAAGAAGAGAGTAACTTTGGGGGTAACTAAGCTCAACAACCCCATGGTTAGTTAACACGCTGAAAGAGTTACAGAGAGATACCTTCCAAAGACAAGCAATTCTTCAGAAATAAACTGATTTACCAACAACTTGTAAACTATGTTTTTAACATATTTGGTATGTAGAGCTCTTGGAACTTTCCATGAAAAAGGAACCTCAGACAAAAATAAACATTAACTAAAAACACACCATGTTTCTTTCTGGGATGAGGATAAAATGACTTTTAGACACCACTAACATCCTGGTTGAGTCAATTCAACCTCCCTAAAGTCAAATACATAGTTTCGTTTGCTTGAACGTATTAGTTTTTAAATGATGACAGTCTAAACAAACCCTACAAAAGATGAAAAAATTGGGATTTTTTTTCTTCATATCTTCTTACAACAACATGAAAACTTATTTTAAAAATTAGCTTTTAAGCTTTGCTTTGGAGGAGTTGTTTGTCAGGTAAATTTCAAAAATCTGCCTTTTGAGATATTTTCCTTTTTTCTAGCTTCAAAGTCCTAGCATGAAGAGCTCATATGAGAAGGCAACACTATGCACTACCTACAGTGCATGTCCTACAGTGAGTGATGCTTAGCCAAGATTTGCTCTCTCTTAAGTAATGGACTACTGAGAAACTAGGAACAAATAAGTTTCACCAAGGGAAGCAAATATGGAAAGAGCAAATCTGTCTTGGACATCTCAAGATAATCTGGCTGTGGCATGTCCACAAAGGGGAAATACTGATGCAGTTTAATGTAGACATCTGCAAAAAAAGTTTGTTAACACAGTTGGCAAAAATTATTTGGGAGTTTTATAAAGGATACTTAACTCTACTCCTCAGAAGATTAATTTACAAATTAAGCTGAAACAAAGAGTGGATTGAGTAGTGAATGTGGTAAGAGCCTGCTGCCTGAAATAGCTACTGCTCTCTTCAGGTCAGCAGAGGAGTGGCTGCTGTGTTTTTTAATGACCTGGTTTTTGTTATTCTTCTTCCTGGATAGATGCAGGTAGATTCCTTCCACTTCTCTAATGAGCCACACAAAGGTATGAAAGGAGAATAGCAGAGACTGGAGAGTTTATGTTTTTAGTATTCCTTTATACTGACAGTGGAGTTGGTATTGACTACGCGTCCCTTTAGGACTGGTTTAGCACATGTTCCCTAGAAGGGGTCTGTCAGCCTCACCTAGCTAATCTACTTCTCTTTGTTCACCAGCAATATTATGACTCTTAAAATCATACTCAAATTCTGCTCTGAAAGTAGAGCGATGGGTCGAATTTCAATGGCAAGAAGAATATGGGCAATGACTTCTGACCCTCAGTTAAAGCACATTGTTACTTCATCTTAAGGAGTTGGCTTTTTAAAAAAACAGCCTTTTAATGATGCCCCGGTCAGGCNCCTTCATCTTAAGGAGTTGGCTGCCCTCTACCCCTTGTGATCTTTTGGGCTGCTGAAGATCATGACTGGGGTATGTTGCACAGACCTTGTATCAAAGTTGGAAGAATGCACTTCCTGGTATTCTCCACAGTCGGAAATAGCTGTACTTCCTGATGCAGTGCTCCAGTGAATCTCTAGACAGTCTTTTAATGATGCCCCGGTCAGGCATAATATGCCCAGGCCATAAAGTAACAGGGATTCAGCAGGAGGCATCCTGCTAGAGACTTCATGCAGATTCTCCAAAAATATATTTAAGCATGCATTGCTTCCCTTTCTTGGCGGGCTTCTTGTGAGGGACATGTCCCAGAAAATGGTTTCATTTTAAGACTCTGGAGCAGCTTTGTCAGAAGCAATTGTTCATCCTCTTATATGTTTATAAATACTTCTAAGATTCTCATTTCATAAATGCAGAGGGGGCAAATTGGGGCCCAAAAGAATAATATTAAAATATTCTCCCAGAATTTCCTTGGGTATTTTTTTGTCATGAGATCCCAAGAGGAAGCAGCACAGGTTAGCTGGGTGACAAAGGAGAGCTGAAGACTCCAGGTTTGAGGGAGCACTCAAACACACAGTGCTCACACCCATTCACACTGTTTGGAGATGGGAATGTGAGTATTTCCTATCACAAGACCACGTTCACCTGCTTGGTGGATTTTTCTGCATGTGCATCAAGTCAGAAGAAGCACAGAAGCAGAATGGGTGAGCAAGAGATGTGTGCAGCAAGCAGCTCGGGCATAGGCTGACTTGGAAGTGAAAGGACAAATGTTTATTTCTGACAGTTAACAACATGTAAGACTCGAATGTTAAATAATTCCATTGGAAAAGTTAGTGTCCTTGAGAAATTGTGATTCTAGTCAGCTTTCTTAGAGATTATTGGCTCTAAAATTGATGTTTTATTTAAAATTTATGTAAAGATGTTATTCTTAAAAAGTATTTAAGCTTTCAAAAGTGTTTGCACAGAGACCTCTCAGGATTGCAAAACCAGCTGTCCAGTGAAGGCTGTGATGGTCAAATCTTCAGAAACATGAAGTATTTATTGTTGTCACAGCTCTGAAGAACAGAAATTCCAAAACTATTCAAATTACTTGGAAGCTTTATGGATGTCCTTTTTACGGAAAGGAAATTTGATCCAAACAACAAAATGTTTTCATTAGGTGTTTTGTTCTACTGAACTGGATCATCTGTTAAACTTAAGATGCTTGCATACAGGGCACTAATATTCAGATG
>VZRF01011428.1:114855-150068 GCA_013396875.1 Vireo altiloquus
CCTTCCCTTCCCGAAACCTTCCCTTCCCTTCCCTTCATCTTTGAGTTTTATCTCTTGACTTTGACAGTTGGCCTTAACATTATATTAGTCAAGTATAACATTAATGTTAATAATGTTAATATTAATGTTAATAATGTTAAATTCCCATCTTATACCTTTCCTTTTTTTTAAAGAACACATTTTTTTCTCTTATTATCTCTGCATGTAGTATTTTAGTTTTGTGTACTGAGTAATATAATATTTTAAAATACCAGATGTTTCCTTAAATGTGCAACAAGTTCCTGGATCATTTGTGGTTTGTTGAAACACAGGAAGAAACAACTTGGATTGTGAAAATCACAACCTTTTTTTTTCCCATGCTAATTCAGTGCAGCCTGACTTAAAGCATCATTCCAGGTATTTTTTAGAAAGAAAGATTTCTTCCAGAATCTTGTTTTGATGATATTTCAGTATCTTCATATGAAATGGGTTTTGTTCCAGCAGTGAAATAAAAACTTGGCGTTCCATGCACTTGTTTCCAGTAAAAAGGTAGTGAATGCCAATGCCTGTAAGCTGTTGAAAAGGGGACAGGCAGCATCTGAATGGTGAAGCTAATCTACAGGGCATGGAACTTCCACAAATAACATTGACCTACATATTCTATACGAAGACAACAATATACAAAAATTAAAGGTGTTTCTTCATCAAAAGTTAGAATGCAAAATTTTGTACTACAAGGATGAGGCAGATCCCAAAGATATGGATGTGTTCAAAAAGCGGTTAGACATGATGAAAAATTATCCTAAACAGTATTTAGCAGTATTTTAGTACTTTGAGTATTTAGCTCAAAAATCTTCTCAGCTGCAGATCTTTGACCTCTGTTTATCCTAATCTAACAAACAGTCGTTGTACTTCCCGGGATGAACTAAAAGTGGATTTCAAAACTGTTTATATGATTTAGAACATAAATTTGTATGGAGCTGCTGGATGTCCATTGCTAAATTCCTTATCCATTGTTTTCAAATCTGTGCCCTCAACTGATGATCTATTTTAAAAGGTTTTTTTTCCCATCCTGGTTTGTGTTGAATCTTGATCACTTTAAGACGTCAAAAGTCAATGCAATGTAAGGAGATATCTAGTTTAAAACTCAAGACAAAATGTGACTTGTGAAAGAAGGTTTTATTTTCTTTAAATCACTCTCCATCGACAATGGATGTTACAGTACCTACACTATTGCTTTGCTCTGGACTCTGCCCACATTAATAAGCATTGCTTTTAATATTACTACAAGCAGCACTGAATTAACCTTTCAGGTCTTCAAGAAACCGCTAGAGTATTAACTCTAATAATGCATTCCCCTCCCCGCCCCTTGTTTTTTGGTGAACATCCTACATTTTTTCCACCCTAGGTACCAAAGTGTTCTTCCTGATAATAGGTTTGATCGTGCAGATCTCTTAGATACAGTTGGCAGATTAGGTACTGAAACTGTGCTTGATTATGCTGAGAAGAGCGTAATGAATGTCTGCTTGGGCAGCACTGAAGTATTTAAACACCTCATAGTCTGCTTCCCAAAAAATCCTGCCAGTAAGTTGTCATCATGTCAGGATTTTATAGTTTGAAAGAGTATAGGCATTTTTTCTAAAATCAAATAGAGGCATTTTTACATAGCTTAGGGAGACAGGAAATCACTGTCAAGCAATTACTTCCTATTGCTAGAGGAATTTTAATATTTTTCTTCTACTGTTGCCAGCAATCTAACAACTGTTGTGTTAACAGTTATTAAATTTCCAATAATATAAGCCAAACTAAGACTGAAAGGAGGAACAATTATGCCATTTTTCAATTATACAAGAAACACTAGGTTATCAGTTTATTATCCCTAGATTTTTTCCAGTAAAACAACTAAAAAATGGGTAATTATTTGCAAAAACAATTTTCTTTCTGTACTTATTAAAAGGGGCCTTGTTGGGAGTAAAATTAACAGACTTTGAAGCAAGTAGTTATAAAGGACTAATTAATTTTTCCTGACAATGAGGCATCTTGATGCTAAGCTCTTTAGTTGAGACTTGCAATGTGTGTCTTGAAACTCTACATTTGGATAGAGTTTCCCTCAAGGCCCTTGTGCCTTGGATCTTCGCTCGGTTATGTATCATCCCTTGATGCAAACCTGAAAAACACAGTTCAGTCCACACAGTTCGATATGCCCATAAATGCCATGGGATTTCTGACTTCATCTTAGGCATTACTCCCAGACATAATAAAACAGTTTTGAGATACACCTCCTGTTTCATTTGTTTCATTTTATCAAATAAAAGACTTGCATTTTCGTAAAGATTCAGACACATTTTAAATGCTAAGTAAACCTACCCATAAGAATATTTCAGAAACTACCATTATTGCAAATTTTTCAATGATTTCTAGACTAGTTTTACAATGGAACTCTCATACAGCAATGTCAGAAAAGTCCTCATAGCAAGAGCTGAGAAACAGTGTCAATTAGCTCCTGTCAGGTACAGTCCAGCGTCACACTGAGCAGCAATGGTCTGTAACAAGCAGCTTCAGGCTTTCCTAGGGCTCCTGGTCTTTCTCATGGCTACAGGAATTTTGCTGCAATTAGAGGCAATGCAACAGGAAATACTTGCCCCAACCACCAACCACTGATTTCTATTGCAATGTGAGGGTCAAGGCTCAGCTAGCCTGTAGCTGATCATCACTGGCAACCTCCCAAGATGATGCTCCTCTGCCTGCAACCTCAGTCCATCCCCCTGCTGTGAGAGCAGCAAGGCCCTCCCAACTCAGGAGCAAGTGGATTGTCCAATCATGCAACACGGTGCAATTTACAACCCTCACAGAAACGGGCTAGACACCTTTTTGGAAGGTTAACTAGTTTAGTGATGTAAAACAACAACTGAGAACTGGAATCTGGGATAAGCATGAGGCCCCAAACGACAAAGCAGAGGAAGAGAACAATGCCCACCACACTGCGTTGTCCAATCCTGTTCGCTTTACTTGAGGTGACGTAGTCATAATCTGTGATGTAGTCCTTCGTCCTCACCATCATTCCAGATGTTTCCCCTCATTGCCTTTCCTTAGTGCAGCCCCATCTGCTGTTTACACGAAACACCCGTACAATGACGCTGCTTAACTTAATTAACATTGGTGAGCAATTAACAAATGATATTCGACTCAGCCCCAATATAACTCAAGTAACATCTTAACCAACAACTTATAACTGACCCCTAAACACTTACATCAACCCCTGTCACTAACCACAGCTCCTAAGTGGGCCACAGCCACCCCACACACTGGGGCCAAATGAGAGAACTTGGTGTTTGCTCAGACCTTTCTAAAAACAGAAGTTTGGTGGAGACTTTGTCGAGGTAAAAAAATGCAAGGAGAAAACATCACAAGCTGTGACATGCAGCAGCATAGAAAACTTCCTGTGTTTACCTTTTTCTCCGACTACATAATTTATGTTTGCTTATCTTCGCTGTAGCCACTAACAGCTGAACAGCAAATTAAAATTGGTAATCCCTACTGACTCCCTTTACAGATAAGGCCTGCAGACGTGAAGCTGGTGTTACTACTGTTGTCCCTTGGCACTTGGTTGGGCAGCATGATTCAGTTACTGCTTGAGCTGGCAGCTGTGCTGGCAGCAGCCCTTGCTTCCTCAAAAGCTTCCTCGGTCTCTGTTGAAATGACTGCAGCCAATTTTTGGAATTTGGATTTGCAACCTCAGTAATCTCTGCAATTAATTTGTTGCACAATGATGTCTTTTGTCACAGGTTTGTTAAAATGGTATTGACTGCTATTTAACAACTTCACCCCAAAGCGATCAAGCAGACGTGGATCTTTGAAGGTTTAGTACTGGGAATGTTCTGCTCCTTCCCCCAGTATTCAATAGATTTATTCAGATACATCTGATATATTCAGCATCAAAACTTAGTCCTTTTTGGTTTTGCAGATTCTCTTGTCTAGAGCACTTTGACACCCTGTCAGTCAGCGCAAATGAGCTTACTTCTCACTGTTAGGTTAATTATTTTCCATGCTGGTTAATTATTTTCCATACCTAGCCTGAAGAACCTTAACTATTTATATTGTCAGAGAAAGAAATTAAAAAATTTAGGCTGTTTCATGAATATTTGTACACAGAAGAGTAAGTGTTAATGAATAGCTAATGAATGAACAACTCAGAAGTTAGCTCCTTCTGCGGAATATCCTTTCTTTCTATGGAAAAAAAAAAATACCTTCTTGTCCGAAATGTAGTTATACATAATTTTCATTGAATCACCAGTGCTATTCATATTTTTGAGTGGCTGACACTTAGGACAAGAAAGATTTCTATTTGACATATACTTAAAATTAAAAAAAAAATAAATCTTCCTACATACAAAACCAAGGAAATTAAAAATGTTATAAAACCTTGTAAACTTTCAATTTCTCAATTTTTTTTGTTTTGTTTGGAGAGAGGAAGCATTTACTTTCTTGCTAGTGTGACTGGAAATGGAAAAAGAAAAGATTTGAACTTAGAAATGTGATTGCAGTATCTTTTCATTTTTATGAAAAAAAAAAGTGAGGTGCTTACTGCCACTTGTGCTAATTATTAAAGCCACATTCACTGAAAAAAGGAAAAAAAGACTATGTCAGTTTTTATGACAGTTTTAAGATGATTGAGCAATCAAGTATTCAGTTTGCAATTTTTAACAGTTCACATGTCAAAATCCTTGAACGTATAGTAAGTGGACAGCTGTTTGAAATGCCGCATTAATGGGAAAAAGGAGATTTTTAATGTAGGCTCAAGAGCTTTGTTCTCACAATTTCTGCTGCCTTTCTTTTTTCTTTGTGACATATTGAAACATTAGCGTAGAAATTCTCCAGAGTGCACTGCTGGAATCTCATTAGATGACGTGAGGCACGTGGAGGCAGCTTTGCAGTGACTCTCAGCATGCTGCTGCAGCAGCACTACAGACCAGCAGCAATGTACATGCTGCATCTTTGCAATTATTTTTAATGGGAAGTTGTACTGACAGCTTGTTCTTGCAACTCAACTGAAATAGAAAGTAGAGCAACAACATTTCAGCAGGGATCAAGATCACTTCCCAAGGAAATTTTCATTCCATTGCAGCTATTTTTCAGAAAATATGGATTTTTGTCAGAAACTATGCAAGTGCCACTCCTTTCTGAGTACACTGACAGTTAAAATAAATCTGACATAAACTCCTGAAGCCCTAGGAAATCAAACCCACCACCCCATTAGAACTGAAAGCCTAATGTCAACAAAACTGTATATATTATAAAAACTTAACGAATTATGGAAAATGAGGTACTTTTAGCAATTTTAAGCTTAGGCATACTTTGCAAGTCTTGATGCTACTCGACATTCAGAGCTCTTTTAGAGAAAGGAGGAATGACCCATGTCTGGAGCCAGCCATGCAGTCAGGACTGCACCCACACACGTGAACTGCCTTTCCCCACGGACAGCCAGCGTGTGTACGAACACCTCTCTCTTGCCAAACAAGCAGCGCTGAATTTAGTGGGAATGAGTGGGAAGTGACACCTTGGAGCCAGACAGTGCCAGTCCCAATAAAAGGCCCTGAGGGGCACCAAACATGGATTTCACCCCAACAACGCTGCCCCTCTGAGTAGGGCCTGGCTTGGGGGCAGTGAGTCCAAAGTCACAGAATCAGAGAATACACTGAGCTGGAAAGGACCCACAAGGATTATCAAGTCCAACTCCTGACCCAGCGCAGGACCATCCCCAAGAGTCACACCACGTGCCTGAGGGCATTGTCCAAGTGCTTCTTGAACTCTGCCAGGCTTGGTACTGTCACCAGTTCCCTGAGGAGCTGTTCCAGTGCCCAACCACCCTCTGGGTGAAGAACCTTTTCCTGGTATCCAACCTAAACCCTCCCTGACACAACTTCAGGCCATTTCCTTGGGTCCTGTTGATGGTCATCACAGAGAGGAGATCAGTGTCTGCCCCTGCTTTTTCCCTCAATAGGAAGCTGTAAACTGGGATGAGGTCTCCCCTCAGTCCCCTCTTCTCCAGGCTGAACAGACCAAATGACCCCAAAGGAGACGCAGTGTCCCCTGGGCGGGCGATGAAGCCGCCTGCTGAGCTGCGCCCTCGGTGTGCGGGCACTCGGCTGCCCTGATGCCCCGCGTGGGGGTTTCCCTGGGCACCCCGCAGGCACTTACGGACGAGAGGGGAAAACCTCCTCGGGAAGGGGCGAAGAACTGCAGGCAGGGACGGAGGGAAGCACCCTGAGAAGGACATCAGCAGCCGGCAGCGCTCTGGGTGCAAACGCGTACCGAGGGCTGGCTGCGTGCCTGTGGCAGCACCGGGACCGGGATCGGGATGGGATCGGGATCGCCCCCGCGCACACCTGTGCCACCGCCGCCGGGCGGCTTCGGGGAAAGCCACGCCACCGCCTCCGCCCGGCGATCGGGCAGCGGAAACTTTCTCCGCGCTCCCTCGTAAACACGGCCCCGAGCCCTCCCCCGGAGGCTATTTCGGAGCAGCGCGGTGCTCTCCGGCCCCGCACCGCCTCCCTGCCCTGCCCTGCCCGCAGGGAGGGGCAGCCCTGCCCGCCCTCACCTGCGGGGAGGGGGCGGAAAGCGGGGAGCGGCCGAGCCGGGGAGACCGAGCGGGAGTGACCGAGCGGGGCGGGCGGGCAGGCAGAAGGGAAGGAGGGGAACATTCCGCTCTCTGGTCCACGCCGCTGGCCTGGGGCAGCGGGGGCCGCCGGTGTCCGCGCTCCGGGCGGGGCGGGGCGGGACTGAGCCCAGGGCTATTAATAGCCGTGTCCGGGCGGGCGGAGGGCAGAGCCGCCGCTACCATGCAGGGGAACGGGCAGCAAGCGGGGAAGGGCCACGAGGACCACCTGGACGGGGTAGGGGCCGCTGATGGCGGGCTGCAAGCTGCGGCTGTACCCATGCTGCCGGCCATGGAAGTGGCCGAGGAGCCGGAGAAGCCTCCGGGCGGCAAGAGCAAGGATCCCAACACCTACAAAGTGCTCTCCCTGGTAAGGGCCGGGGCGCCGCAGGGCCGGGCGGGCGGACCTTGGTGTCACCTCGCTGTCGGGAGCGCCGGGGCTGCCGCAGGTGTTTCGTCCGTCTCCAGGCTTCGGGAGATGGGAGACGAGCCCGCGGTGGGACCTTAAAAGCCTCCTGGCAGAGTTGGAAGAGGGAGAGCGCCTTCGGCAGCACGGGCTCCTCGGGTTGCCCGGGGCAGCAGTGCTGCGGGACGGCTCCGCCTCGAGAGTCAGCCTGGGGCAGGAGCGGGGCACTTGTATCGACAGCGACCTGCCTCAAAGAGGGATTCGTAATTCTTGATCTGTTTCACTCTTTTGACAGTTCTCAGCGTTGAATCTTTAAAATTTTTTTTGTGGTGTCAATGGTTATCTCGTCTTCCCTCATGTGATTTTAGCTGTTTGCTGTAGGGGGGACACCAGAGAAGGCAAAGCCAGGTTAAAATAGGAAAATATGTCTGAAAAAGCTAAAAAGAGTTCGAGAGCCAAAAGGACAGGAAATGTAAAAACTTGCCTTTTTCTGAATTTGAGCTACCGTGGGTTGAAAGTTTGTCTCCAAGTACTGCTGGGAAGCACTTTTGGCCCTTGTTCAGAAGCCCCAGCAGCCAAAGCCATTGTTAGCAGGTAGGTCACTTTCCAGTTTTAGCTATGCTGCTGTATTATAATTATCCTCCTCATCGAGATGTGAAAGTAAGACCTTCCAAACTGTCTGGAGTAATCATTATGAGGCTAAAATCATTATCAAGGTGAAGGAATTGTGGTGTTCTTAGAAGAAAGCTTTAATGAAGCAGCGGACTGTACTACATATGCATGCATAAGTAGTCCTCTTTCAATATATTGAGGCATAAGATCAAGGTGCCTTTCCAAATTTATGGATATCTTTGTAATCTGGTTTCTGTTTCGAATAAATTATCCACCCATGTCATAGTGACTAGAAGTTGGTCATACTTTCTGATATAGTGGGTGGTAAATTATATTTCTAAGTTTGTCAGAATGTTATAAGAAAAATATGAAAATTCATGCAAAGGTTTATGGTAGTTTCCATGCAGGAGCTTTTTTGGCAACTTTTCTGGTGAACTGTCCTCTTAAATAAAGGTTGTGGTTTGCAGCTTGTTTCATTGTCTTTGGGGGAGGTTAAGGTTGTGCCATAAAAGTCACTGCAGTTGGATGGTGAAAGCAGCTCAGCTCTTTTCAGGCTTAGAAATTAGATGCTAATAGTGGGCAATAATGATATCCTATTCAAAACCTCCTTCCATGAGCTTTTAGGCTCTAATACAACAAAATTATTAGAGATAGATAGACATTTGGAGACTGGAGTTGAGCACAAGTTGATGTTTACCGGTACTTACTCTTCTGAATTAAGTTCTTCTTTTCCAAACCATAGCCATTAATTGGGAACTGGCAAAAGGTTCACCTTGTCTTGATTCAAATGTCAGAGTGAAATATGTCATCTATTCAGAAATAATTTAAAAATTCTAAATATTTATGGCCATGCACTATTTTTTTGGGTGACTGCAAGGACTGAGATAATGTAGGATATTCAGTGAGAACATGGAAAACTTTCTAAATATTGCAGGTGATACTGAATTGAATAAAATAAGAACATATTTAGCCTGAACATGTTAGAAAATGGAAAACTGGAGTTGAAAATGCAAGTTTGCTCTTTCTCACAAGCCAGTGTATTTATAAAGCACTGATGATATCTCAATGTAATAAACAAGTGACTAGACTTACCTGCTTGGTGTTTGTAGTTTTATAGTAATGTGAAACTATTAAAGTGTGTAGATGTAGGTAGACTTCATTTTCCTGAATTTATCCTGGTTGTATGCACTGCTGCTTCATTTATTTATGTAAACTAAAAAAAAGTAAGTACTGAAGAGTAAGTGCTTTCAAGTAAGCTTAAGCTGAAATTTTTTAAAAACTCATGGATGCATTTTAGCATGATAGGGAGAATTTGAATCACTCTTTTAGTTTTTCTGGAAAGCACAGGCTGGCCTATATTCTCCTCTTCCTTCCTGTGAGCCGATTACATGCACATGTCTGTGCAGTTTGTGAACACAACCTCAATGCTCAGAGCTTTTGTCCATGAGTCAGTCCTACCCTTACAGAGCAGCTGTTGCTGCTGTACAGGGAGGATTCTGCAAATTGTGGGACAGGCCCACAAGTATTTACTAATTGACAGTGCTTCCCTAAGCACCTAAAGCACACCTTTTCATTTGCTATCTTGGTAGTTTTCTGAGCTCAAACTTCTGTCCCTCAAAGCCCAGTGAACTGTCTCTCTGTAGTCTCTCCAGGCTGCTGTGTGAGTGAGCAGTATGCAGCTGCCCAAGAGCATAAGACCTTTGCTTATGTTTGAGGTTTTCTATTCCCATTTGCCAGGAACTCTCAGGCATTGCATTTTGGTCTGATTCATTCATTCCATTAAAATAAATTTTTCCATGCCTGTATAACAGCTGAAACGTTGAGAGAAATAAAAGTAATAACATAAGAGAATGTTTCTTTTCAACAGCTTCGGGCTTTGTTTGTCAGAACTGGAAAACTCATCTAAACTGATACTTTTGTTAGAAAAATTCTTAAGGTGTTTTTGCAGCTTGAGAATTCCTAAGTAGAAAAAACTTGCCAAAAAATTCCAGGTAAGGTCCAGACTGAGACTTTGAAAGTGTGTTAGTCTCATCTGAAGAGTAACTCAAGCATTTCAGAATCCATAAAGATAATGAATTGTGAAGTTTTAGAAAAATGCTGTGGAATACACAATATTTTTGTAGTCTGTAAGGTTTTTTTTCTTTTTTTCATTAAGGCTGTCCAGTCTTTTTATTTTTTTTTAAAAGGCATGTCCCAAAACCTAACCAACTGCCAGCTTTGGACAAGAGATTGAACTGAAAACCTCTTCAGGTCTCTTCTAGCCTTGTATCATAAAATGGTTTGAGTCTGAAGAGATCCTTAAAGATCATCTAGTTTCAGCCCCTCTGTCATGAGCAGGGACACCTTCGCTGGACTAGGTTGCTCAAAGCCCATCTAACCTGGCCTTGGACACTTGAAGGGATGGGCCATCCACAGAGTCTCTGGGCAATCTGTTCAAGTGTCTTGCCACCCTACCAATAAAGGATTTCTTCCTAATATCTAATATAAACTTAACTTCATTCAGTTTAAAGTCATTTGCCCTCGTCCTATCACTACATGCTCTTGTAACAAGTCCCTCTCTAGCTTTCTTGTAGTCCCCTTTAGGTATTGGAAGGTTGCTGTAAGGTCTTCCCAGAGCTTTCTCTTCTTCAGGTTGAATAGCCCCAACTCTCTCTACCTGTCTTCACTGCAGAGGTGATCTAGCTCTCTAGTTATCTTTGTGGCATTCCTCTCAACCTGCTTCAAGAAATCTTAGGAATCCCTCTTATGTTGAGGGCCCCAGAGCTGGATGTCATTTTCCAGATGGAGTCTCACAAGGGCAGAATAGAGGAACAGAACCCCCTCACTTGACCTACTGGTCACACAGCTCAGGATGCAGTTGGCTTTCTGGGCTGTGGGTGCACATTGACAGCCTGTGTCCCACTTTTCATCTGCCAGCACCCCTAAGTCATTTTCTGCAGAGCTGTTCTAAATGAGTCCTTCTCCGGTCTGTACTCACCCCTGAGATTGCCCTTACCCAGGTGTAGCACCTTGCACTTGTTGAACTCCATGAGGTTCTCATGGTTCCACTTCTCAAGCTTGTCCTGGTCTCTCTGGATGGCATCTCTTTCTTCTGTTATGTCAACTGCACTGACTCAGCTGTGTGTCGTCTGCAGACCAGCTGTGGGTGCTAGGTCACTTTGAGCTGCTCATCTACAAACAGCCCCAAGTCCTTCTCCTCAGGGCTGCTCTCAAACCATTCTCTGCCCTGCCTGTGCTGGTTTTGGGATTGTCATGCAGGACCACACACTTGCCTTTGCATGGACCCCCCTCTCAAGCCTGTCCAGGCCCCTCTGGATGGCATCCCTTTGCTCCAGCCTGTTGACTGCACCACACAGCTTGGTGTCATTGGCAATGTTACTGAGGGTTCCTTGATCCTGCTGCCCATGTCACTGACAAAATGTCAAGCAGCGCTGGTCCCTACGCTGACCCTGAGGAAGGCCACTCCTCACTGGTCTTTACTGACACATCAAGCTCCTGAGCATAGCTCATGAGTGTGACCATCCAGCCAATTTTGTGTCCATTGAGTGATCCCTCTGTCAAATCCACGTCTCTCAAGTGTAGAGACAAGGATGTTATGTGAAACATGGCAAATGCTTTGCACAAGTCCAGGTAGATGATTTCAGTTTCTGTCCCCTCCTGTACCACTGCTGTACTCCCATTTTAGAAGGCCACCAAATTTGTCAGACACGATTTGTCCTAAGTGATACCATGTTGGCTGTCACCCTATCACCTCCTTATTTTCCATGTACCTTAGCATAGTTTTCAGGAACATCTACTCCATGATTCTGTAAATCTGGTTTCAGTTGTCCATTGGTTGCTATGTTAAGCTTTTATGAATCATAAACCCCCATTTATCAGAAATAAATGAGACAATCTCTGCCTCAAGGAGGATTTCTGTTGCCAGTTAATATCTGCCATTGCTGCAGTCAGGAGAGAGTCTAACTATAGAAAGAAGATATGTTGGATGTCAAGATGTTCTATATGAGTCCTGAAAGTTTTTCGCCACTTCATTCTAAAATAACCCATAGCTGCTGACTTTCTGCTAAGGCAGGGAAAGATGCTATGTCAGGATTTTGGAGACAGCTGTAGGTTTGTCTGTTTTTTTTTTGTTTTCTTTTTTTTCTTCCACAGAGACAAAGGTGTGGAAACAGCCTTTTCTTACATAGTTGCTGAAAGATTGTATTCCTGTTTGGTTGTTTTCATGCTGATGGTTTTCCTCCTAAATATGTTTGAAGGTGCCCAAACATTTGTATAGATTAGTACTTGAAAAAAATCCTGTATCTGTATTATTATTTTCCATTAAAAAAGGCAGAATATGTGTATAATTATCCAAACCTTGTGATTTGGACCATGGTTATTGACTTCAGCCGACTTCAGTGTGGGTAATTTTATGGATATCAGTCAGTTCTTAAGCACTGGATTGAAGGATGCTGTTGTCAGAATCTGGGAGGCTTGGGTACCATGTTCAGTCTTTAATGTTTTTTTGGTCCTCAGCAAACCATTCAATTTCAGCCTTTTCTGTATTATTTTGCTTTATCTGTCTTGTAATTTTTTCTTTATTTTTCAGTCGGGAAAAGTGGTCCTTGCTGAAATTACTTGCTCCCGTGACAGTGCTAGACTGAGCTTAGAAGGGACTTCTGAGATCCAAGAAACACCACACAGCTTAACAGTAATATTAAAGTGACTGACTGTTGGGTGATTTAATTTTTTTGGCATTAAACATTCTTTGGTGAAATATGAAGTAAAGAATGATGATGACAGGATTGCCATATTTTTAATGGACTTTGAAGCGCTTTCTGTTTAGAAATATTAAAAGAGTTCTTGGCCAATCTCCAGTATTTTAATAATTTGTAGGAAATTAATTCCAATGTTGAGAAACAAGGATGTTTTACGGCTGTCTTCTGCCAATGTTGCAGCTCTCCAGCTTCCATGGTGACTTGGTTTTAAGCCTGAACAGATCGTGTTTGCCGAAACATTTTTTTTATTGTGCTTGCTGTTGATATTGCTTAAATGCATTAATTAGAGTACACTTGTAACTATACATATAAAGATTAAAGACATGGTTATCCAATTTAAGCCATTGAAAGAAAGTTCGGGGTTTGATGAATTTTTTAAAATCATTATAACTTAATGTTTCTCTTCAGTCAACTCGTTTTTCAGGGAACACTTTGCAAATAATTCTCATTATACATAGGGAGCTATAAAACCCAAAAATTCTTTATTTCCATTAAGTGGGGACCTTCATACTAGGTATTGAAGAAAAAAAAAATCATAATCTTGCTCTTATACAGTAAAGAAAATTAGATATTTTAACTCTGAAGGGTTTCCAGGGTTAATTTGTATTCTTTCTTTATTTACACTTCATAGAGCTAGTTGGCATATCCTATCTTAAAAGGCAGAAGCCAAAATGAAGTAAAAAATGTTGTCCAAAGAAACATTTGCAGGAATTGAGTCTTTCCATTTGGTTGCGGATTTTTAAGTATAGAAAAAAAACCCCAAAATAAAACAACAGCAAACACAGACAAACCCCAACGCCAACTGAAAACCAACAAAACCAAACCAACATCAGCAGAAAAAAACAGCTCCCCAAATTCCACTTTCATAAAAATCCTCACGAAGAGAGAGTAGAGACCATCTTTGTTAAAAATTGTGCTCAGAACTCAGTTTAAATTTTATTGCCCAACTATGTTGAGTTTGGGTATACTGTCAACAGGATGCTTTTGAATTTGCTAAGGGCTCTTCAACTTGCTTTCAGCTGGGTAGTTTAGGTGTGGCTTTTAGCATCAATAAAACAGCATGGAGTTTAGGCTACCAAATACTCTGTTCTGTAGCTGAATTGGAGGATTTAAGCCACCCAGGAGGTTTCAGTCTCCCCTTGGAGTGCAGTGTGTGTGGATGCTTCTGGCTGCCTGGACTCCAGCTGGAGTGCAAAGCTTGGACCAGGCTGAAGCATACCCAGCTGTGTGACTGGTGCATCTGTCAATGCTGCTGGCTGGTTGCCTGCCTGAAAACAGCCACAGTGGCCTAGGAATGGGAGTATAGAGTATCTCAAGAGATTAGGCTACACTGTGCTTGGATCAGCCCTTTGGTCCATTCAGGCAAAATGAGTGACTGGGGTTGCAATAGGTGTTGTGTGCTCAGACCTACTGCTCCTGCATTCAGAGTTCTGACTCGATCCATGCCTTAGGGTTTCCATTACATTTCTTTAATTTTGCAGTAATATTTGCAGTAAATCTTTGTGTACCTGCCAGGCACCAGGTGGAGGCAGGTCATGCTGAAAGAGAATGTAAAACTATCCAGTCGTGGCACAAGGCAGACATGGGCAGTGGCCTCACTGGAAAGGGACAGTCTCACTCTGTGAGCAAGGTGAGCACAGCGGATTTGGGGACACCAACCAGGTTCAGCCAATAGTGTAAATTGGCAGGTGAGTATGCAATGGTAAGAGAGGTCCAAGGTAAGGGAAGGCAGGCCTGTGAGTTAGGGTCAACAGAACAACTGGTGAGGATGGACTCAACTGCAGTGTGGCTGTACCACATTCCAGACAGGGCATAGAGGCGAGGCTGGCTCAAACAAGGGCAGAGGGACACTTCTGAGGCTTTCTCCAGCTTTTTATTGAAGAGCTGTCTTCAAGGCTGGTCCAGATTTCCCAAACAGTGCTGTCAATAACTGAACCGATACCAGAGAATGGGCCTCAAGCACAGGCAGCCAAACTCCTGGGAGGAGGGAGGATGCTGTTGTTCTGAACACCTCCTTACAGTTCTGCAAAACTCTTGGATACTAAAATAATAAAGAACACATTACCAGTTGAAGTGGATAGGCTTTCTGTAGAAATAATTTTATCTTGAATTCAGAACAATTTAGTTACTGTGTTAAAACTTAGCTTTCAGGCAAGGCCAAAGATACAAAAACTATACAAGGCTTCCTTCCAAGTCCTGTCTCTCAAAAATCTTCCTTTGCATTCTTTTACTAGTATCACTGGAATTACACAAATTGTTGTGATTTGACATGCAGTGGAAGCTATGTAATTGTTGCTTCCGGCTGAAAGGAGAAGCAGAGTAAAACTTTGAAAACATAAAAGGTATGAAGAGTTTCTCACCTTGGAGCTGATATTAGAAATTAATCTATTGGCAAGTATCACCATGACCATATACCATAATAGACTTTTGTCAATGTGCTGCATCATGACAGTGTCCCATTTGAATGAAAAAAGAGCAGATGTGATTTTAAGAGAAGCTATTTTATAATGTTCCACATTGGAATGATATTTTTACATGGTTTTTATATATTTCCTGACCTCTTTTCAAAAAAACACTTTCTGCACCGAAAAGCAAAAAGTGCTTTTCTGCACAGGTGTTGCCCAAGTCACCTGCGTAAAACATTTCCTCTAAGTGTGTTTATAAGGCAGCAGTGGATTTTACTGTAAATAGGATGTGGTGGAGGACAAAGAAAATAGTGTAAGTAAGGACTTTTTACAAATGAAATATTGTTTAATTGTTTGATGCTGAATAAGTTAGCTAAGGAGAAAAGGGAAGTAATAAGAAAAAATGAAGTATTTTTGTTTCTGAATAAACTCAGTGAGCACAGCCTTGTCGCAGTTCTGCTGTGTAATGGCATATAGGCAAATCAACCTATGTAGATGCTTTCTGATGTGGTAGTATGTGGGTACAAGTTTGTGTTAAATGTTGGTTGGTTTTGCTCCTAGAATAACAAAAAGTACACCGTTGTTACAGCTGCTTCAGCAAAATCAATAATCCAACCTGGCCATGTATATTTCATTTCACTGTTTAACTCTGATAAATGAGCCAGTTCTTGAACCTTCTTCTGGTTCAAATATGTTTCCGTGTTGAGGTATCAAAATTTGATAGTCTGCCTTTTGTTTATTGAGAGGCTATATTCAGATGGTGCCAAGGTAAATAATGGCCTCTTTATCAGAGGTCTTTGTTTTGGCAAAATGGCCAAAGGATTCAGGGCTGAAGATGTGTCTGTGATCTATATCAGTGTACTTAGTAAATACCTGTAATGAACAACTGAAATTGTTTAACTTGATCTTAAAGGTCTTTTCCAGCCTAAATGATTCTATGAAAACTTGTCCTATCTTCTTCTCGTACTGCTTGTGGTTCTACTATTTTTTGACACTCCTTATAATCTTGGTGTTCTACAGGATTTCTTCACTTATTCTTTAAGGTCATTTTGTCTTCCTGTGGAAGTTAATATTGCTGTCATAGTAGCAGTAATAACAGTATTTGCCAAGGAAAAATGGATGCAAATATAGGTTTACTTGGTATATTTGGTGGTATAACCAGCATCCTGTAGAAGCAGCTCCCCCTGTACACTGTTCTTGTCACAACTCTCATGACAGTAATCTAAATTGGAACAGCTTTATCTTTATTCTTGAAAAGGGACTTTTGGAATAGGAAGGGCGTAAAGATGGCTCAAGGCCGCACTTTCAGATTCAGTTTTGCTTTTATTTATGAGTCAAGTGCAACTCGTTTGGAAAACAATTTTTAGTTGGCATAATTACTGACAGTTTCTTTCCTTTCCATGCAGTTGTGCATTCATATGTGGTTGCCACTAAAGCGGATGACATGCAGAGGTTTTTGTTCTGTGTTCTTAGGCTGCTGTGTTGAATAAAAGAATTATATTTGAAAGTACGCTATTTACTTTTTTCTTACGATTTTTCAGTCCTGTTTATCCTTAGATTTTTACAAAAATCTGCTTGCTGATTAAATAGAGTAAGCTGCCATCTGCTTTCTGTGAATTTACCCAGAAGTTTTATTTCCCCTTCTTTTTGGCTAGCATATTGTTGCACTTTAATTTCTCTCTAAATTCTCCCATGATGTAGAGTGCAGTGAAAAATATAACAGCTGGGGTAAAGCTGTGATAACAACAGCTCAAGTGCTAATGACTTCCAGGAGAGTATGTACCTATACAGTTGGGCAAGCAACAAATAAGAAAAATATTTTTGATTCCAGCTGACTAGCTAACAGGTGGTAACTTCTTCTGTCTTTTGGTATCTTTTTGTTAAAAACTGGGTGCTTGATTAGTTTTGGAAGGTATTTAGAGAGCTATAGCATAATGATGTCTTCTGCTGATAATTCTCTGCTGAGTGAAGTGTTCCCACTCCTTGGTGAGCTCTGTGGTGAAGGCTTTTATAATACCTGACAGTGGTTCAATCTGCCTTTAAAACATTCTTGTCCTTTGAATGACCTTAGGTTGAGTAGTACACAGTAACAGTCTTGGGAGCATTCAGTAGAAGGAATGAGAGTAGGCCTTCTGTGTGCTGCTTTGAGAAGAAAAGCAATAATGCCTATGCATTTTCATAGCAAATTTTTTTAGCACTGAAAAAGTCTTGGATGTTATCTCCAGCATTTTTATCCACTGACTTCAGAATTATTTAGTCATCTCCAGTGTTTTACAACAGCCAGGACCTGAGAGCCTCAGCGACTCTCCTCCTGCTGGCCTCTACAAGTGGAATGTAGATCAACAGAAGCAAGGCTTTGAAGACCATAAAAATATTTACAAATGTGGAAAGAAGAGATGACTGGTGCAAGAAGGAGGTGGTGCACTTGACTCAGTGCTGATTTTTTTTTTTTTTAGGTGATTTACTTAAGTGTTACTTAAGTAGCTGTACTGGTGTGAGTGAAGTATCTACCTCCTTTCAGTTTATTAAACTTTATTAAGTGTCCCCTGCTTTTGAATAAAACTGAGCTGTTGGCAAAGGGATTATGCTGGTTTAAAAATAATTTTTATAAACATGAGTAAGGTGTTCCACTGCCTCTGACAGGTGTAGATAAGTGTGCGGTTTTTTTTTTCTTTGTACAGTATGCTGTCTGCATTTTTAACAGTACCCTTTTAGAGACAGAAGGTGACACTGTTCTTGCTTGAAATTCATTATTTATTATTGTGTTCTTTACACTTTTGCAGGGGAAATTCTTTCTCAAAGATATTTCAGCGTTAAAGTCCAGGTCATTAGTCATCTATTCTAGGTGCACAAAACAGTGAAAACATAGCATGCCTTTCACAGATCCCAGTGGTTTTGGAAAATTCCATGGGTTTTCTTAATACTGGCATTACAGACCCAGTCTAGACATCCTCCCTTCATGGACACATGTGACACAACTGTGAGAGCCAATTGTGGAGATTAGAATGGAAAACCATTATTTTGCATGGTTTCCTTGATAATTGCGTAGTTGTTAAAGGATGTGTCTTCAACCTTGGAGACAAGTTTTGTTGGCCATGGGATACCAGGGATGAAGGAAGGGAGATGGAAAGCAACTGGGCACATGGCAGGTAAAGGGTGAGGAAGATCAACACAGAAAGAAATGTAGTTCTTATAGTTCAATAGAATGATTATTCTTTAAAGAAGTATCAATGCATTCTTTGCCAAAGAAAATACAGAATAGAGGGGGGAGTGGGAGAGATGAACAGGGCTAGGGAAGAGTGAAGAGAAAGGGCCAGTGGTATTAACTGGATAAAGGAGGAGTAAAATGTGATAGCAAAGGAAAGGTGACAGCAGCTAAGGCCGGTGAGAGGTTTCTTTGTGTGTCAGTAAGACCTGTACAGCTGACGAGTCTCTTTGGGATCGGGTGCATGCACCTGCACGCTTGCTGACTCTGGCCCTTCCACCACCTCTCCAAAATCACTGCTGAGAAATTCTCTTCAGCTGCAGTTCTAGAGATGAGTGACAGAAATGATTCTCTTCTCTAACCATGCTATCATATTTCCATCTACCCAGCTCAAAATAAAAGGCTTTTGAAATAAAAGGCTTTTGAAATGTTCTCAGGATTGCAGTTTTCCAGACGTTCAACCACCTATTCCCAACCATTATAATTGTTTACAAAGCAAAGCTTTTATTGCTTCCTCCCACGTAAAGGAAGCAGTGATGGGACAGAGCTTCATCCCTAGATGACAATGTTTTTGTGATTCCAAAACAAACTTTCTAAAAATTATTTTTAAACCAAAAAAGGACACTTTATTCTCTGCAGTTGTTACTGTGTTGTTTTAAAAAACTTTTCTCAGATACCATATTAGAACTGAACCTGACGGTTTGTGCTAGCAACTTCATAAGATACAGATCATAAAAAGTTAATTTTCTACTTTTGCATATGTTACTTCTCTTCCTGCTGAACGTTGGATTCCCATATTCTTTCTTAATTTCTCGCTTTCTTAATTCTTTTCTTTTTCTTAATTCTTTCTTTCTCTTTTGAGTGGAAGTATATGGGTGAGAGAGAAGAGGTTAGATTTCTTCCTATTTAAAAAGGCAGATTAAACCTTCAAGGCAGGTGTTACGTTGACAGTGTGGTAGTAGTTAGAGATTTGAATTTGGTGCTTGCTGCAGGATGGTAAACAAGGTCCTTGTTAGTAAACAAGAATGCGTGCAGCTACTTGTCTTTCTATGGATTAAAATAAATATATTTTTTATGCAGCAGACTAAACATCCCCAGCCTGACCTATCTGTATGTAAAACAGGTCAGGTAATATTAGTAACCCACTTGCTGTAGTAAGGTTTCTTACAGAATCAGAGAATGGTTTGGGTTGGAAGGGACCATAAAGATCATCTAGTTCCGACCCCCTGCCATGGACAGGGACATGTTCCCCTAAGTTGCTCAAAGCCCTGTGCAACTTGGCCTGGAACACTTCCAAGGATGGGGCATCCACAGCTTCTCTGGGCAACAGAGATATGTTGCAATATAGAAAGAAGCAAAGTAAATTAGTCCATCTTTAAGGTGCAGCAGTGAGATGCAGTGAGTATCTGGATCTTTAAAAATAGTTGAAATATTCATCATCTGCAGAGTGGATAATCTTAGGGCCTTTCCATTGACAATAGGTTAACTACTGGTGCAATACTTTTAGCTGTGCCTAGTCAGGACTACTGCTGCTGCTGACCAGTATTAGCTGCTCCTTATTGTTCCAGCAGAACATTTTGCCATTTGTGTGGATAATATCCATGTGACTGAAGTCATTCAGGCTCAAGATAAAGCTTCAATTCAAAGCCTTAAACACTAAGCTGCAATTGCATGGGATTCCACTGGGTTAGATTTGGCTGTCCCAGAACACTGTTAAATGCTTAATGTGTGAACTTACTGTTTTTGTAAAATTTCTTTAGTAAGTGTTAAAGAAAGAAAGAATAAAACAAAAAGGCGGGGGAAGCTTCAGTGTTTTGCAGAAAAATATTTTTAAGATAAAAAATGTAAGCTAGTGGGACTACGGTTAAGAATACAAAGGCTTTAATGTAGTGAGTCGAGAGTTTTAAGATCTTCATTTATTATTGCATTTAGTATTGCATTTTGTAGTATTTTGTACTCAAAAGAGCACTCATGTGCCTCAGTGAACATAATCCTTTTGTTTTTGCTTATTGGAGTTATGCTCATAGAAGTGTAAAACTGACAACCTGGAATAAAATACAAAACTGTGATTTTGTTACATTTGGTGCCAAAATCACAGGAATTATTTGTGAGAACTTTAGTGAAGTTTTGCCAGTTTTAAGTTAAGAAGTATTATAATGCTGTCGCTTTGGAATGGGTTTTATGTAAATTTTGTTTTTGCATCAATTTGGTGTCCTGATTAAATTCCTATATTGCCTACACTGAAGCTCCATAAGTGAATACTGATGGTCCATTTAGTGGCACTGCGATGTGTTTTCTATACAAGGATACCTTAGGTGGAGTAAGTCCCATAGATCATGTAGCTATTTGAAGATATGGGAGTAAAGGGGTTACAGATAGAGTAGCTGTAGGTTTTGCATGTTTTAAGCACGTTTGTGTTTGCACCTAGTAAACATATAAGCATTCTAGTGCTTGATCTTAGTAACAAGGCCTGGTGGGAGCAGAGAAGCAATACATCTTCACCCTGAAATAAAACGTTCTCAACCTGGCTTTTAAAAAATAAGTGAATCCGTTTGTAATTTAATAATAACAACAACAACAGTAATATTAATGTTAAAAGGGCAGTAACAGGTTTTGCCCTCCACTGATTTTGCTGGGCTTTGATATCTTGCATTTGAAGTGTCACCTACCTAGCTGTGCATATCTAGGTGATATTTTATATGGAGGATTTCGAAGGTCCAGATCAATTTACATTGAAGATAAGATTGTTGATACTGGTGTAACAGAAAATATTGATGCTTGCACATGTATTCTGATTTTAAAACAACAAGAAAAAAGAAGTACAAAGCTCTGTACTTGTGTTCATTCTTGATAGCTGGGTTTAATGGAGACTTGCATCTTTCTGTAAGTTTTTGTATATCCAGGTGCATAGATAATGCTAGATTTTTTCCCCCCTTCAGTCTTGTATTATTTTCCTTCTTTCCTTGCCAATTCAGAGGTTGAAGTTGAACTGAAAAAGTGCTTATTTCTTTGCTATACTTGATGTTGAATAAGATTCCAGTTACTTGCCTGGTTCAGAATTCAAGGCCACAGCTTCATCAGATCCAGTCTATTATTCCATTTTTTAAATGAATGCTATATATATATATATAATATTTTTATATGGAATAATTTGGCTTTTGATAATTTTTAGTTCAAAAATTCAGAGTAATATCTGAATTCCAATGCTACATATTCCAGAAATTGTTTTCTTATTGTCTTTACTAACTACTTAGTGAACAAAATTGCATAGTAACTGTAGAGTTGTTAAAAACAACACAAATAGTTTTTAGTTACTGAAGTGCTCACAGTCTTTAAAAAGAATAAAGTTGAGAAATAATTAGGTGCATTTTAAAATGGAAGGAATTTTTGCCGCATCACAATATGATTCAGGTATCCTACTCAAGGCTGACTCAGCAGATTTTGCTGATGGGAAAGGAGAAGAACAGAGAATTGTGAAGCCATGTATGTGAAGTTCTTGAAATATTGCTTCAATGCAATTTTTCCTCCGAAAACAGTGGCTGGAAAGTTGGTGTGTACACATATTCCCTACCCAGAGCTCCCCAAATTCTTTTGTATAAGAAAGTGCATTCTGTTTTAGGACTTCTGGCAAAGTACTTTATTACATTCTACTCTTCAATAAAATATCTGTTGTAACTGAATTGTTGGCTTCTCTTTAATTATAATACAGTAATGCATATACTTTTTCTAAAGAGTTTATGGACTAAATCCAATACTTAATGAGGTTAAAAGAAATCTGTCTCTGTATTTGAGTAGGCATTAAATCTTGCCCTAAAAGGCTGGGCAAGGATAATATAGTATGTGTTCGATAATTTCAATGCATCCAGAATTCAAAATGAACACAGCCATAGTTTCTGGTCAGTGCAGGACACTGTGGTCAGTCTTAATGTGACACCCCACTGTTGCTTACCATGGTGTGGACCCAGAGCTAGTATGAACTGGATAGTAGGAAGTGGGAAAGGGTTTTCCTGCCTAGGAAAATTATAGGAATCACTTAAGGGCTTTGCCTACTGTTTGTAGTCTGTGGTTAGTGGCACAACTTCACCTTCTTAGAACAATGTAAGGAGGGAGTGGAGTAAAAGTGTTTTCTATAAAATGTGTATGAAATAGAAATATATCATCATGAAAGAATGATATAAAAAATCAAGAAAGACATGATGATATAGGTCTATGCTAAATGATTTGAGAAGAAATGATATGCATAGGCCCAGTTGTCACAAGCATGTTCATACACTAGTAATTAACTGCAAACAGCCTAACAACTTGTAGAAGTAAAAACAGTGACATCAGCCTCCTAATCAGCATGTTTATGAATTTCAGTACAATTGTATAGCATTATCGAGAAAATGAGTGCTTTCAAAACCATTCAATGGTAATTTAATATTATTTTTTTTTCCTTCCTGTCCCACAGGTACTCTGTGTCTGCATGTTAACGACAATCCTAGGATGTATATTTGGCCTGAAGCCTAGCTGTTCAAAAGATGGTAACTAATATGTCTTTTATTTAGTAATATTACTAAGCAATTCCTTTTTTTTTTCTTTTTGTGCATTAATTTTCATATTATCAGAATGCCACTTCTTCCTGCTGCAGGAAGAGGCTTGCATGAATTACTTGAAGCAATATCGGTAAGAGAAGAATAAAAATACCAGAAAATAAACCTCATGTGTACTCAATGCTTATGTGTACTCACTTGAGAGGTAAAGAGATCCTGGTACTCGGTGTCTGATCTGGCAGCTTCCATGTATCCCAACTGTCACTGTGGTGATGTCACATGGCTGGCTTTTCTCAGTTCACCATTAAAAAAAAACAAAGCAACAAAGCACAACAACTTCTATTTCATGTTGTCCTGGAACATTTGTTTTTCATCTTTTCCAGTCAATTATGGAGGAAAAAAAAAAGTTATTTTTTTACTGGTTAGGATTGTAGCCTGAAAACATTCCTTGTGGAATTCCTTTGTCTATTTTCTGTCCTGAAAAATATGTGGTTTTTACCAATGGTGAAGTTTCTTCAGGTAGAAGATTACGAAAGATTTTTTTTTTTTTAAGAAATTGGGCTTCACTTTAGGAACAACTATGAAGAAAAATTTCAAAGTTGAACATACAATTATTTTTAACTGAAGTTCAGTTCATAAAATTTCTATTACAATATATTGTATACATATTTATATGTATTATATACATATTATACATATACAATATATTGTACAATATATTACAAGTTTCTTCTCATTTTATTACGGCTTTACAGTATTGGTTCATTAATATCTCATTTTCCTAATATCACACACCTCAAGATTCTTCAGAAGAGAAGCCAAATGATGGAGCATTTACCTCACTCCCTTCTGGTGATTGCTCAGGATTAGACAGTGTGACTAAGTTTTGTTAATCCTTTCCATCACCAGTTTCTGGTTGGTTGGGTTTTTCTGTTGTTTTTTTGGTTTGTTGGTTTTTTTTTTGAGGGGGGGACAGTAATCCGCTACCCTCAGCAACCCCAAGCTAATGGAAGAATGCTATTTTTTATTTTTTCATATTAAAGTTGAACAAAAAATAAACCAGTGAGCAGTACACTAAAGTTTGTATCTCTTGTGTCTGCTTTGGAACAGCCCTCTTTATGTCTTGAGATCTTACATATTTTGAGTGGCTGTACAGGAAGGCAAGGACACTCACAAGTAGAATTGTAGTCTTTTATTTAATTTGTTTCTGGCAATGCAGAAACACCATGTTCCTGCTCAAACAGAACAGAACTCTTTGTTCAATATGATGAAAAAATATTTTTGTTCAGTAGGAAGAAATAAGCATTTGGTTGGATTGAGGCTTTTTTTTTGGCTGTCACTGTTTTTGCAGCCATGCTATAAGTTGTGGAATGGCCCACTGTGTCATTTCACACGCTGACTGTATTAGTTTCTTTTGCATGTTGACTGATTTGGGCTCAGCCACTGACATCTAACACTATCCAATATTACAGTGAAAACCTGCAAAGGTCGTTGCTTTGAAAGGACCTTTGGAAGCTGCCGTTGTGATAAAGATTGTGTCAAGCTTGGAAACTGCTGCTTAGATTACCAGGAAACATGTATACAACCAGGTAAGGATGGTAAAAAGCTGAGGGAGCAATCTCTCCTGTTCTTTGACAAGGGACAGCTCAGCGTATGTGAGTACTGTTGTGGTCAGGACTTATTTCGGATGGGCTGTGAGAGCAAAGTGGGGCTACTGAACAGCAGGGTGGTTCTGATGCCACTCCTTTCCCCCTTTTTGTGCTCTCTGTGTTGCATTCCTGAGTGGAGTTGCAGTGGTGATGGTGGTGCTGGAGACTCCTGTGGAAGCATCAGGGGTCTGGTACAGCTGCTGTTTCACACAAACAAAGCTTGTTTTTCGTCCAGCTGGACTACTTAGGAGATGACATAGCCAGTAGGCTGACTTTCCCATAGCCCTCCTGTGAGACAGGAGACTGTGCTGCTGCCCTCCCCCTTGGAAGGAGGAGGAACAGAGGCAACTTGAGGTCTTAGCCAGCTCTTTGTTCTCTGGTGGTGAGACAACAGTGACCTGCATTGTCCCTGGCATCAGGGATAACTCCTACGTCCTTGGGCAAGCCTGGAATAGGAGTGCATTCTGCATATTGCATTTGTCTGTCATCTCCTGAGTGAAAAAGCAGAAGGACAGAGCAGCTCTCTGAAAGCTGCCATCTCTCCTTACCCAGTGGCTCAGGCCCTCTGCCTTGCTACTCCCCAGCCCCAGTGTGAAGCAAGGATCACGAGCATGAATCAAGGCAGGAGGACAAAACAGATTGCACTGGTGAAGGATTGCGAAATGAGAAGCAACTGCCATGATCTGCCAGAAGGCAAAGGTCAGATAGGCAAACACGTGAGAATTACTTTGGAGAAATCTTACAGGGAAAGATGTTAGTGTGGGTAGAACACCAAGGGCAGAACTTGGGGTATAAATACCCCAAGTATTATTTTATCTACTTTGGTTTTGCCATAATGCTTCAAATGCAGCATTCCTTTCAGATAACTTTTTTCTTCTCACTCCTCTTTACATGCATTTGATTAATTTCTGGGTGAGACCATGCTAATACATTTGAAATTCCAATGTGGACTTTGAAAACTGAAAAATTAAACTGAGCTCAGATCCCTGCTTCAATTGACTGCTATTGAAAGGTCAAATTACACATATATAGTTGACGTATCCAGGTATATAGTCACATGGGTTTTATTCTGTCTGTTTTATTACCCCACTCCCCCAGTGGATAAAGATTCTTTAAAAACAAACTGGAGAGTCTATCTTAGCACTAAGAATGCAAATGAGTTGATTTTAGTGGAATTACTGATATACAGTAATCTGAAAGTGAGGTTAACTTCCTGACAGTGCTTTTAGGGATTTCTAATTGCTACCCATGTGTGAAAATCATTGAGTGTCCTCTGTTCAAATATTTAGATTTGACTTTGATGTCTCTGTCAAGATCTTCACTTAAGTGTTCACTAAACCTGTAAATTCACTTGTGTTTGTCCTCATCTAATGTAAAGTATCTATTTGTGTTTATGACTGATAACAAAATCATAGAACTACAGAATATGCTGAGTTGGAAGAAACCCATCAGGATCATAAAGTCCAACTCCTGGCCCTGCACAGGACACCCCAAGAGTCACCTCATGTGCCTGAGAGTGTTGTCCAGATGCTTCTTGAACTCTGTCAGGCTTGGTGCTGTCACCACTGCCCTGGGGAGTCTTTTCCAGTGCCCAGCCACCTTCTAGGTGAAAAATCTTTTTCTGATACCTAACCTAAAGGTCACCTGACTCAGCTTCATGCTCTTTCCTTAAGCCTTGTCACTGGTCATGAGAGGGAAGAGATGGGTACCTGCCTCTCTACTTCTCCTCATGAGGATGCTAAAGGCTATAATGGGGCTTTCCTTCGGTTTCCCCTTCTCCAGGCTGAACACATCAATTGATGTCACCCACTGCCCATGTGGCTTCTCCTCCAGACCCTTCACCAATTCTCATGGCCTTCCTTTGGACGCTCTCTAATGACTTAATGTCTTTCTTACACTGTGGCACCCAGAGCTGCCCCCAGCACTGGAGGTGAGGCCGCCCCAGTGCAGAGCAGAGCAGGACAATCCCCTCCCCTGCCTGGCTGGCGATGCTGATGCCCCCCAGAAAAGGGTTGGCCCTCCTGGCTGCCAGGGCACTGCTGACTCATATTCAACCAGGACGTTTAGGTCTTCAAATGATACAGTATACTGGAATATGCCATTCAGATATATACCAACATTGTTCTCTAATAAAATCAGCAGGGGAGCTGAGGTCAGTAGGTCTTCCTGTGAGCTTATGTATGGAGTCTTAAATAGGGGCAGTGATGCCTATGCCAAAGAGGTGCTGAAAGAGGCTGGAGTGCCTGATGATGACTGGTAAGATCCACTGTGACCTCAAATGCAAGTCAGAATGAATTAATGCTGCTCAGTGTTTTCTAGGCATTCCAAATTCAGACTCAATTTGGGTTTTTTTCTGGGAGAGTTTTTGAGGAATTTTTTTATAGTATGATTTTACCAGATTAAACCCACATAAATTTGCATATTTCAGGAGATCTGTAAAAAGGATTCTTTCTGTTCTGTGATATTTATATCCATATGATGCATAATTGTATTCAGATGACTATGCTCTTGGATATTTAATCATGCATGTTTCTATTTACTGAATGCCAAAGTTTGCGATACTATGTGTGTGTGAGACAACTCATTATACTTGAGGACTATTTCTCAGTGAGTAGAGATTTGAGACTGAACACTCAGCCTATTAGTTCTGGGCTTACAGCAATATTAATCATTGTGCTGTCCTTCTCTCTCCCCTGTTTTTTAGCCCACATATGGACCTGCAATAAATTCAGGTGCGGGGAAAAGAGGCGACCAGAGTATCGTTGTTCCTGTTCAGATGATTGTGTGGAAAACAAAGACTGCTGTGTCAATTATCAAGCTGTTTGTAAAGGTAAATATTATCAACAAATTACTACAGTCTTTCATATGTACTCATACTTGTATAAAAGGAGCAAGACCATAATATGACTTTAAAAGCATCCAGTAAAATGAAAAATCCTTGTGTCTGTCAGTAAGAATGTACTGTCTTAAAAAATAAATTGCACTCCTTTGTTTTAAGGAGAGGAAAGCTGGGTTGAAGAAGAGTGTGAGGACATTACTGAACCTCAGTGTCCAAAAGGGTGAGGAAATTGTCTATTTGCATAGCTCTGCTCTTTGCTTGCATTTCATTTTTGAGATTGTTTTCCCTGCTGTGCCTTCCTGGGACCTGCTTGCCTTTTACACACACAGTGAAAGTGGCTGCCAGACAGAGATGAACACCTGTTCAGCCAGCATTTGCTGGTGCTTACTGACAGATCAGGTTGCTCTATGCCAGCACTTGCTTGACTTGCAAGACATGCCTGTTCCTCAACCCTACTGTGTCTCACAGACGTGTGTGCCCTGGGCAACTCTGCCTGGTTGCCAGCTGTGTTATTGACCTATGTGTGCTACAATACCCACCATCCCAAATATTCTGGGACCCATCCAGCAATCTTAGGCTCCTAAGATTGCCTCCATCCCTTGTCACTTTAAAAGACTTTTCCAATAGCGTGCATTTTCCAGCCTCAGAACTGCAAAATGTGGGCAGATCGCTGTTCCAGCTCCTGGGACAACACTATTTGCAAGCTGTCTGAATTACTTTCTTTAAAAGGTGTAAAGTGCCATGGGATTCTTGTGTTCTCTGGCTCAGCTCCACATTGAGTCTGCTCCTGCAAATTATGTATACACTGTGTGAGGAATGACTCATGTGGTTTATGGCATCAGCACTCAGGCTTGAATAGTACAGCAAAGCTCCCAGCCAGGAAAAAAAAGCTTGTATTTCTTGAACTGTTTTTGCTGTGGGATCTTCAAATTAACTTCATAGCTGAAGTTGACTAAAAACTGCGATTGTATGTCTAAGCTATCAACAGAAGTGACCTAAATTCTTGATTGAAATACATTTCACTAGTAAATACTTGCTAGACATGTTATGGGATAAGTTGAATTCAGTTATGTTCTTGTCTGACAAGTATCAAAAAATTCAGACCTATTTTTTTTTGATTTTGAAATTATAGTGTGATGGGACATTTCTAGTAAAGTAAAACCATTTTATTTTGTTCTTATGTCAATACTTTTTTGATTTAAGATATTTAAATCATGCTGTATTTATTCATTTGAGCTATAATATTGCCAAACAAAATACATTTCCTTTTGGAGAATTTCATGTCAATTAAGTACCCCTCATTCTGATTCAGACCACTAACAGATGCCATGTCAGAACTTTCATCAGGAGAGAAACTGGAGCTTCTGTCCATCTTGTAGTCTAAGTCCCCAGTAATCCCATATGGAGGAAGGTGATAGCTAGGAGGTTCTTGAAGTTTTTTTCATTAACTTTTGTTCTGAGTTCAGGAGCCATTTGGGAGTACGTGCTGGGAACTGAGTCTAGGATAGTGACTTCCCTAATGCAAGGTTAAGGAAGTGTTGCCCCCAGGAGGTTGGTAAACAAGAGTCTTGTGCAGATCCACAGTCAAAGTTACTGACGCAAATGCTGTAGGGCAACTCCTGTTGGTTAACTTGTTTTTAGGGTTTTTTGTTTGTTTTTTCTGTTCAGCTCATGAAAGGGATACACAGTTACTCCTCTTAAATTGTTTTAATCCTGGTAAACCCCAAAATGTTGCAATAAAACCCAGCCCAGGAACGGGTGATGTGTGGTCAAAGCTGAATCAAACGGTGTTGACTGAAGGCTCATCTCCGTCTATTAGCACACAAGCCTCTCCCAAAAGTAACAACTCTGTAAACAATCCACTTCTTCCTGTGCTGTGTGGTAGGTAGGAGTGCAGGTGACTTTAGCTGCAGTACTCATTTTGAGACTTCAGGATAGCAGATATTTTGAGGGTTCGGATTGCTGGTTTTATTCTGTTTTCATATTAGCTGTTCCTGTGATGCAGAATAGAAAAAAGACAACGCAGCATTCAGTGAGGTGCTTTAGCTGAGAAATCCCACTGATTTCAGTGAGACTGACCAACTGCTTAAAATTAAGTACACAACTAAGTCTCTCCAAAACTAGGTTCTGTGTTATTTAATAGGGTTATAAAGTTAATAGGCTGTAAGACTTCAGGAGTGATCTAGTCCTTTCCACTGTTGTAGGAGTGAAATAATACTCAGACAATTCAAACCTACTTAAGCAGTTTGTCCTAGTACTTACCTGGATGGCTTGACTGATGACTTTTTGCTGTCTTTTGTTCCTCATGTCTTTTTCTGTACTTCCGGCCTGTTACCTCTCGTTCTGTCTTCATTGAGCTGGAAGAGCATCTGACTCCTTTCCTTTTTTGCTGATCTCTCTGTATATCTGCAGATTGCTCTTATACCTTCTGTTGAGGCTTTCTGTACATTTAGTGGAAATTTTCAGATATGCTTTTCAGCATATGCTTTATGGCTTAAGCTTTTTCAGCTTTCCAGATATGCCTTATGGCTGTATATAGACAGTACTGTATGAGTGTGTGTGGGATAGGAAGTTTTCTGTGTGCTATGTTAAGCTTTTCGAGGGAACTTTCTTTTCCTTCCTATTTTGTTTTCTTTTTCTTTCTTTTAATTATGGTCTAACCTGCCTGCAGTGAGGCAGGTTAACTTGGCAATGTGTTCCATGGTTCTGGCCTCTTGATCATCCAGGCTGGTGAACTACTAGACCACAGCAAGCCTGCGTTGCCTGCATAATGTTTCCATATAAGCCGTTTTATAGGAGGGGATAATTGCTACTGCATTTCCTTCCGTTTGGAGTCAGGATGTGATTGTGGCATACCTATTTAACCAAGAGCTGTGAAACACGCCTGTCTTACTGTTTGGACACAGCCAGCATGAATCACCAGCAGGACTAAAACTTGAGCCTCCCAGGCTTGGTTGCTCATGGCAGCCCATTTCTGAAGTAGCAAGTGCAGTCTTGGCTACTGACAGGAAAAATGCGTGCAAGTGGTGGATATACCTTAGCATGGAGCTTCGGTCAATTTGTCTGGGGATTTTACTGGAGCTGTTCCAAAGGAACATGGAAGCAGTTCAGCATAGTCTGTCATGCTTTGCTTCCCTGAGCACCAGGGCAGATCACTAAATGTATGAGTTTAACATGTGTAGAGTATACAAAAAGTGAAATGGCCAATTACCCTTGTTGTGGCAATGGCCTATTTTGACAAGTTTAATTTTACATGTGCAAAGGGGTGAGTAGCTAGATTTGCAGACAACCAAAACATGTATTTAACAGTTGGTTTACTTGCAAATGCCAAACCAGAAACAGTTGCGTAAAGTCCCTTTCTAAGTGGTTGTTTTAAGTTTGGTGGGGTTTTCTGGTTTTGGTTTGGTTTTTTGGTTCTTTTTTTTAGGTTAGATTTGTTGGTAAGTAATATTGAACAGCCTTTGCCTCAAGGTTCATATTTTATTGCACAGAACTTTGCAGTGAAAATTTTTTAGACCTCTGCATTGAAGTGAATCAATTTATTGAGCAGGAAGGGCTATTGAGAAGGTATTTTCAAAACTTGCAGAGGTCAGAATCTTGTAATATCGGCAAAGGTAGTGCATAAAGTTTCCTTACTCTATTCTGCCCAAGGGCTTTAGTTTTGACCTGAATATCATTCATTTCTTGTTCCCACTTATGCCATATGAATTAAAAAGCAGGCTGCAAAAATACAGCTTAGAAATGCATCTAAAGGTCTTATTCTATCTGGTGTGTAGGGTAGGCTATGTAATAGTTCTGACTAATGAAATCATTTTGGCTGAATGGTTGTCCAAATTGTTGATTAAAATTTTCTTTAGATAGACATGTTTTGGTTGTCTGACTGTTCTTTAGTTTAATATAGTCACATTTGTTTGACTGACACACAGCTTGTAAATGTTTCATTTGTAAATGACTGTTTGGATTTTTTTATGGGGTACATCACTAAAGAAATTGTCAACAGTTTATAAATAATATTTTTCTTCTATCCTTACTGGTTTTTTTTTTTTGGAAACTTAAGTATAAAAATCTAAAAAAAGGCATTTTCATTTTACAGTTTGTAAATATAAAAAGGGAAAATGAACTTGCAGTTAACACATAAAATATATTCAATTGTATTTTAAAATTCAAAATTTTCAGTAGTTATTGCTGCACAGCAGTAATTTTTTAATATTTTTTTCAGTCTCACATGCCCTCGTATCTATAGGTCAAACACAGGGTATGTTTTCTTCAAGGAGGAAGTTGCTGATGTTACAGAAGTTACTAATCCTGTCTGTGATGCAATGTTTTAAATACTTACAGTTGGAGAGCAATTGTTTGAACAGGGCTGGATCTGGGAACAAGTCAAGACTAGAAAACTCAGATCCTGTGGAGACTGGAAGGGGAGATTTTATTTTTGTTGGTTCCAGTGAAACAGTTTCTGAATTTATCTGTCAAATTCCTGGCAGAAATGCTGTTACAGTGTTTCCAGTCTCAGAGCCACATTTTTTGAGTTTGGAGAATGGTAGAGCTTCTGGAGCAGTAAGCAAGTTCTTTTTGGTTAGATAATCTTCATAAGATGAAAGGAAAAGTATATGTTTTAATTGCTGATTTAACATACCCCGTACATTAGACTTGCTTACAGTTCTGTGCACTGTACGTATATAAAAAAGAATCCTTTTTTTCAGCTAGGTTGCAGGTTGTTCAGGAGCAAAGCGAGTAGAGGCAAGTTTGGCTTTGCGTTGCCTTCTTTCCCTGCTGTTACCTTGGGATGGGAGAGTGGGGTTGGAGGGGCTGAGTGTTGCTTCAGCAGGACTGATTTCCAGGTAGGGAGCACCAAACCCACCACATGGATCACCTGTGCATCTTGGCTTGTTCCTCATTTTATGGGTGTGTTTGAAATCAGACCTTGACATGGCTTTTCTGTGCATGCCCTGCTGAAAACCTCAGCCTCTTTGGGCAGGGATTTCTGTGCCAGCCTTCAAGCAGAGGGACTGGTTGCCTTGTGTGCTCCAGCCTGTGCCAGCCTGCACACATTCCTGCTGAGGAGGACTTCCCTGGCCTGGTTTATAGCCCCATAATGAACATTCCCACTCTTTGGGGGAAACTTTCTTGACATTAGTGATAGGAAACTGTTTCTCAGAAATGTCTTTTAATATTCAATTTCTGTTTGTTCAGATTTACCAAGTCTCCAGTGTTACTATTTTCATTGGATGGCTTCAGAGCAGAATATTTGCAGACTTGGGGTGGACTTCTACCTGTTATTAGCAAATTACGTGAGTAGTTTCTTTGTCTAAGAAATATTGTGATGTCTTACCTGAAAAAAACCACAGCTGCAGCTTTGCTCACTTTAAAATCCTCACTCTTCTGCCATGAATGTGGATGTTGTTGCCCTGAAGAACACCCATGCACAGAGAACTTGAGTTGTGGGAGAGTAGAAGGGCAAGAAAGAGAGAGGGCATGAGGAAAGGGGCCTTTTGATTTTCGGTAAAATCTTATTGATTATAGCCTCCGTTATATTTGGGAGGTGGATGTTTTTTGCTGTGAGATTACTGCTTTATTTCTTCAAAATAGAAGCAGGTCCTTTTTACTCCGTAATGTATATCACCTCATATTTATGTGAAATGGCTTTTGAAAATGGAAAGCAAGATAGAAATCATTTGGTTATATTTGGAAAAGGAAGACAGAGAAGGAAGAGACTAAGAAAAGATTATATAGAAGGTAGAAATGTGGTGCATCCAAGAAAACCTTAATTTAACACACATTTCCAGAAGAAATACTCCCCAGCTTTTTTAGTGTCTTACTTGATTTTGTAGTGTCTAAATAATTTTAGTTACTTTTCCTGTTTCTGTTTTGGCTGTGGTCTGTAGAGAACTGATGGTATTTCTTGTCTGAAAAATATGCCAATCTTCTTGACATTCATAAATTACTACCTGGGGTGCCTGGTTTCAGTTTGACTAAAAATAAATCAGTAAAAATACTTGCCTTTTTTTACAGTGGTTGTTACAAGTTGAAGTGTTCCAGAGGATAACAATTCGCAGATGTATTTGAGGTTTTGGTTTCTATTTAATTTTGTTCCGTGCTGGAATAAAATGAAGCATTTGCAAAGTTTTCATTAGATGCAGTTATAAAAAATTTTAACTGGAGAAGGCTTCTGGGACATTTCTAGGAGAGGCTGGCTAGTACAAATTTTTCTAGCTCTGTCTGAGATACAGGATAGCAGTGTCTCAAAGCACCTCTAGGGCTTCCAGTCTGCCATATCCACTTCCCCATCTACACTTTCTTCTTTGGTGTGGGAAGACTACAGTGAAGCTTCTCTCACTGACTTCTGTAATAAACTTGTATTTCTATTTGCAATGAACCCATGATAAATTCTGACCACTAAGAATACAAATATCTTTGTATCTTCATCAAAGTCTCAAGAACTTGAGAACCCTTCTCAAGAAGAATGAAAATTTTGATGGTCAAAACTTATATTTTTAAAAGATTATAATACCAGAATGCCTAATAATACCTGTTTTATATCCAATAAAATGAGGAAAAGTCTGGGGACAAGTATTACTTCTGTATTATGTTTATAGTTCTATAGTACTCTGGAGTAATTTTTTGTATTATTCTAGAAGGCTTTTGCAATACAATGTGCTATGAGATCTTCAGCTTTCTTCTTTTTTTCTTTGTAGTAAAATAATGGGTAAAAGGCTCAGATAAAGCAAATTTTCTTCAGTGAGAGAAAAATAGTATGAATGAAAATTGGTGTTACTGAGGTGTATATCCCATAACACTCTGAGGTCCTGTGGCTTCAAATCTCTGTGCTTCATGTTCCATGTGTCTAGGCACCAAAAATGTGGAAGCAGTCATATTGTAAAGATAAACTTCTATATGAGTGAGTACATAGTCCTGCAGGATTTTACTGTGCAGAAAATGGTAATGAAATCTACTCCTCTGTGTAGAAAGATAACAATAGCAGATAAATTTCTTGAGTACTGCTGACAGTTTGCATTAAATAATTTTGGAGTTCATAGCTATCCATATATAGGGCTATTAAATTTTCAAAAAGAGTTAGGTTAAGAATAACAGCATTTACAAAGCAGTGAAAAGCTACTCACATTCAGTAACTTATTGGACTGCCTGGTTCTGTGTTCAATTAGAACTGTCCTAAATGTCTGGATTTTCATCTTTAAAGCATTTGATGACAAGTGCAGAATTCTGATAGATAAAAATATTTCTATTATTTGGTTCTGTTAATTCAGCCATGCTTACAGTGATATTCTGGTGTCTTCTTGGAGAAATCTGTCATACTAGATGCCTGTAAGGCCATCCTAATTTCACTTTTATCAAGTTTTGTGTACATTTGCTCTCCCTGCTATTTGAAAGATGGACAGTTCTGCATGGGGCTGAGGGATTTTAGTGAACCCCTGCATAATCTTACTGTGTGTATGTGGTATTCAGAGAAGAAATTTTCATGTTTCACAATTATGCTGTGATAATTTAAGTTTTAGATAAATGATCCTTTTGTCTTAAATCATCTTTAGCTAAGGCAACAAGAGAAAGAGAATAAAGATAAGTCTTATGGAAAGTCCTAGCAAAAAGCCCCTGGGATTTTTGGCAAAACTTTTAAAGTGTGTTTTTCTATTACTTTAAAAAGCAAAACAAAACAAAATACAACCTCCCCAGCCACCCACACCAAAAAACTAAGATTTTGGAAAACAGTCTCAACAGCAAATTTGGAAATTGTTGAAATGTGCTAAGTGTTTTCCTGTAATAAAAAAGGTACAAGTGATTATTTGTTACTACAGAACACAAGTGTGGGAGGGGATGGCTGTGTGACTTGAGAGGTTTTATTTTCCCAGCCTGGCTTCTCCTTATCTGGACTAGCTCAAATTGATTATTTCCACTGAAATCTGATCAAAGCCCCAGTCCAACGAGTTCAAAGTGCCTTGATGCAATACTTTCTATGTTATGAAGCCTTTAATTTCTATTTTATTTATATTATAGATAATTTCCCAGAGTCATAATGGAGATGACCCAGTGGTTTTCTTCCTGTAGGGTAGAAACTAGAACTTTTGGTTCTTTAACATCTGTTGAAGCAGTTTTATTTTTTTTTTTTTTTTAGTTGTTCAAGAATGAATTAGCTTTCTTTAAGAAATTTCCTTCAGTTT